>CAUYQU010087315.1:0-15241 GCA_963574635.1 Cheracebus regulus
GTCCTTTGTAGGGACATGGATGAACCTGGAAACCATCATTCTCAGCAAACTGACACAAGAACACAAAATCAAACACCACATGTTCTCACTCATAGGCGGGTGTTGAACAATCAGAACACATGGACACAGGGAGGGGAGCACTATACGCTGGGTTCTGTTGGGGGGAAATAGGGGAGGGACAGTGGGGGGGTCGGGAGTTGGGGGGAGATAGCATGGGGAGAAATGCTAGATATAGGTGAAGGGGAGGAAGGCAACAAATTACACTGCCACGTGTGTACCTGTGCAACAATATTGTATGTTCTTCACATGTACCCCAAAACCTAAAATGCAATAAAAAAAAAAAAAGAAGAAAATTTGGTTATTGAAAAATTATTTACATTTTTCCCAATGATTACTCTCTAAGAAGTTGTCCTAATGAAATAAATTGAGAAATATGTACATTCAAGAATATTCATCTCATTATTATTTATAAAATAAGAAATTGATTAAATGAAAGAGTACAAAGAATTATCTGAAATTATCTAAAAGTTACTATAGCTATGAAAACATTTAAAATCATGCTTTAGAAGTATACTTGAAATGTGGAGATGTAAAAGGAGATTTTTAGAACAATGTACACATATACAGAAAATTAGATACATACATACATGTATGAAACAATATGCTACAATGTACTTACTGGATGACAAGATTATGGGTGATTTTAATTTTCTTTTTTACACATTTTTTGTGTTACTCAGATTTTCTGCAATGAATATATTACTGTGTCAGAAAAATAGTCACTTAAAAGGCACACTTCAAATATTAATTAGAAGATGATTTTTTAATGTGTAGAATTTAAAACTTTTATTTTTATAACTCAATACTAGATCAAATTATGGGTTCTCTTTAATTTATTAGGAAGCTTAAATCTGTGCTGACTAAACCTTTGGACCTTCTTAATGTTATTGTAAATATTAATGCTTAATATTTTAAAGAGTACCTATAGGAAAAATTAAGTATCATGGGAGGTATATTAAAGCCTTTCTTCTGTTTAAAAAAAAAAAAATCACAGAACCTCCAGGAAATAGAAAAACAATTGTTTTTTTTTTTTTTAAGGTAAACACTGATAACCTAGATTTTTTTAAATTGGCCCACTTACCTGAAGAGATGCTTTTCGAAAGAAGACATATGTGGCCAACAAGTATATGAAATAATATTCAACATTATTAATTATTAGAGAAATCCAAATCAAAACCACAATGAGATACCATTGCACACCAGTCAGAAGGGCTATTATTAAAAAAATCAAAAAATAACAAATGCTGGCAAGACTGCATAGGAAAGAGAACACTTATACACTGCTGGTAGGAGTATACATTAGTTCATCCAGCGTGGAAAGCAGTCTGGCAATTCCTCTCAGAACTCAAAACAGAATTACCATTCAAACCAGGAATCCCATTATTGGGTATATGCCCAAAGGAATATAATTTTTTTGTCATAAAGGCACATGCATACATATGTGTGCATTGTAGCACCATTCACAATAGCAAAGATATGAACCTAAATGTCCATCAGTAAACTGGATTAAGAAAATGTGGTATATATACACCATGGAATACTATGCAACCATAAAAAAGAATGAGATCATGTCCTTTTCAGGGACATAGATGGAGCCAGAGGACATTATCCTTGGCAGACTAACACAGGGACAGAAAACCAAATACCACATGTTCTCACTTACAAGTGGGAGCTAAATGACGAGAACACACAGAAACAAAGACGGGGAACAACACACACTGGGGTCTACGTGAGGGTGGATGATGAGAGGAAGGAGAAGAGCATCACAGAAAAATACCCACTGGGTACTATGCTTAGTACCTGGATGACTAAATAATCTGTACATCAAATCCCTGTGACACAAGTTTACCCATACAACAAATCATCACGTGTACATCTGATACTAAAATAATTTTTTTTGAGATGGAGTCTTACTCTGTCACCAGGCTGGAGTGCTGTGGTGTGATCTCAGCTCACTGCAACCTCCACCTCCCAGGTTCAAGTGATCCTCCTGCCTCAGCCTCCCAAGTACCTGGGATTACAGGGGCCCACCACCCAGCCAGCTAATTTTTTGTATGATTAGTAGAGATGGGGTTTCACCATGTTGGCCAGGATGTCTCCATCTCCTGACCTAGTGATCTGCCTGCCTCGGCTTCCCAGAGTGCTGAGATTACAGGTGTGAGCCACCTCAGAAGCAACGCCACATGTCTACAATTGTCTGATCTTTGACAAACCTGACAAAAACAACCAATGTGGAAAGGATTCCTTATTTAATAAATAGTGTTGGGAAAACTGACTAGCCATGTGCAGAAAGCTGAAACTAGACCTATTCCTTACACCTTACAAAAATTAACTCCAGATGGATTAAAGATTTAAACATAAGACCTAACACCATCCCTAGAAGAAAGCCTAAGCAACACCATTCAGGACATAGACATAGGCAAGGACTTCACAACTAAAACACCAAAAGCAATGGCAACAAAAGCCAAAATAGATAAATGGGATCTAATTAAAAGTGAGAGCTTCTGCACAGCAAAAGAAACAATCATTAGAGTGAACCAGCAACCAATGAATGGGAACAAGGTTTTGCAGTCTACCCATCTTGACAAAGGGCTAATATCCATAATCTACAAAGAACTAAAACAAATTTACAAGAATAAAACAACCCCATTAAAAAGTAGGCAAAGGATATGAACAGACACTTCTCAGAAGAAGACATTTATGCAGCCAACAAACATATGAAAAATGCTCATCATCACTGGTCATTAGAGAAATGCAAATCAAAACCACACTGAGATACCATCTCACGCCTGTTAGAATGGCCATCATTAAAAACTCAGGAGACAACAGATGCTGGAGAGGATGTGGAGAAACAGGAACACTTTTACACTGTTTCTGGGAGTATAAATTAGTTCAGCAATTGTGGAAGACAGTGTGGTGATTCCTCAAGGATCTAGAAATAGAAATACCATTTGACCCAGCAATCCCATTACTGGATATGTACCCAAAGGATTATAAATCATTCCATTATAAAGACACATGCACATGTATGTTCATTGCAGCACGATCCACAATAGCAAGACTTGGAACCAACCTAAATGCCCATCAATGATAGAATGGATAAAGAAAATATGGCACATATACAGCATAGAGTACTATGCAGCCATAAAAAAGGATGAGTTCATGTCCTTTGCAAGGACATAGATGAAGCTGGAAACCATCATTCTCAGCAAACTGGCACAAGAACAGAAAACCAAACATCACATGTTCTCCTTCATTAGTGGGTGTTGAACAATGAGAACACATGGACACAAAGAGGGGAACATCTCACACTGGGATCTGTTGGGGGGTGGGAGGCTAGGGGAGGGATAGCAGGGGGTGAGGGGATTGGGAAGGGATAACATTAGGAAAAATACCTAATGTAGATGACGGGTTATGGATACAGCAAACCACCATGGCATGTGTATACCTATGTAACAATCCTGCACAGTCTGCACATGTACCCCAGAACTTAAAGTATAATAAAAAAAAAAATTAAAAGTTGGACCACTCAATGATAGACTTGTCCCAGTGTCAAATCTGAAACACAGATGCATTCAAAAAGTCATAAAAAGCAATGTGTGTTTCACTGAACACTGAAGACAATGAAGCATGAATTACACTATACAACACATAGTACAATTCTTCCCCAAATGCTCTTCCTCTCCTCAAATGTCTGCACCAACTCTGTCCTCTCCTAGGCATCTTTATAGAGTTCTGCTTCTCCACACCAGGATCTCTGCCTAAGCTCCTCCAATCTTTTCTTTCCTTTCAGATCATCCATCTCCTCTCAGCTCCAGAAATATCCATCCCATTTCTATATGCAGATAATTTTGGTCTTGTAGGAGTCTTTCAGTTCTCCACTTTTCCTCCCACAGTTTACTCATCTATTAAAATGTGGAATTTTTTTTTTTTAGATGGAGTCTCGCTCTGTTGCTCAGGCTAAAGTGCAATGGCATAATCATGGCTCACTGCAACCTCCACCTCCTGTGTTCAAGTGATTCTCCTGCCTCAGCCTCCTGAGTATCTGGAATTATAGGTGCCTGCCACCATGCCCAGCTAATTTTTGTATTTTTAGTATAGACAGGGTTTCTTCATGTTGGTCAGGCTGGTCTCAAACTCCTGACCTCAGGTGATCCACCCACCTTGGTCTCTCAAGTGCTAGGATTACAGGCATAAGCCACCACGCCCAGCAAAAAATGTGAATGTTAATACCAGCCTCTGATAGTTTAGGACCACTAGGACAATACATGTCATACAGTTTATATCCAGCACACATTCACTTTCTTCTTCCATTTTAACAGTTCTGTTGAAGCTCTGTCAGTCTCTTCTCAATCATTTAGTCAATATATAAGATGTTGCATTAAAAGCATTTCTACCTCATCCTCCTCTCTGAATCAAAGTACAGACAAGAAGAATAGCAAATAAAATTCTAATTTCAATAGAAATAAGAAATAGCCACAACGGTATCCCACAACTCTGAAGAGTAGCTATCAGACAGTAAAATTTTAAGTGAGGAAAATGCAGTATAGTCACAAACTTTCAACATCCCATGTGTCTTGCTTGCCAAAATCTTAGAAGTTGTATTATCTTTTTCCTCCAGAAAGACATTAGGAAAATTTCAAAAATGAACTGGGTTCAACACTGCAAAATGCCAGAAAAGGTCCGATTGAGAGAAAAACTTCACACGTGTTTCATATGAAAGAAACATGTACAAAATCTTTAAAGAAGGCATGATGCACACATTTAATACCAAGTCAAGATGCCATGCACATTTAAAAACAGTAGAAAAGGAAATCTACATATTTGTGGCCAATTGATCTTCAATAAAGCTGTCAAGAACATACATTGAGGAAAGGACACACTTGTCAATAAATTGTGCTGGGGAAATTGGATAACTATATGCAGATGAATGACCCCTATTGCTCACCAGATACAAAAATCAACTTAAGATGGATTAAAGACTTAAACATAAGACCTTAAACTACAAAACTACTAAGAGAAAACAGAGAGAAAATTCTTTGAGACATTGATCCAGGCAAAGATTTTATGCCTGAGACCTCAAAAGCATGGGCAACAAAACCAGAAATAGACAAATAGCACTTAGTTAAACTAAAAGGATTCTACAAAGCAAAAGAAACAATCAACAGAGTGAAGAGAAGGTGGTATTTGTTTATATTATTTATTCTTTGTTGTATACACAAAGAACTGCATGCATTGAGCAAAAAGAGGATATATTTCATGTGCCTTGTTTTTAACTGAATAATAACTGGAAGTATTAATAAACTAAATGGTTAAAAAAAAAAGGCAAGCAAAGCATCTGAGTGGACATTTCTCCAAAAAAGATATACAAATGGGCACTAAGCTCATGAAAAGATGCTCAACATTGTTAGCCATCAGAGAAATTTATATCAGACCTACAGTGAGATCCCACTTCACATCCACTAAGATGGTCATAATTAAGAGAGGGAGTCCGAGCGTGGTGGCTCACACCTGTAATCCCAGCACTTTGGGAGGCTGAGGTGGGTGGATCACAAGATCAGGAGTTTGAGACTATTCTGGCCAACATAGTGAAACCCCGTCTCTACTAAAAATATCAAAAATTAGCCGGATGTAGTGGTGTGCACCTGTAATCCCAGCTACTTGGGAGACTGAGACAGGAGAATCACGTGAACCCAGGAGGCAGAGGTTGCAGTGAGCTGAGATATCAATCTCTATCCTGGGCAAGAGTGCAAAAGTCTGTGAGAAAGAGAGAAAGAGAAAAAGGAAGGAAGGAGGAAGGAAGGAAGGAAGGAAAAGAAGGGAGGGAGAAAGAAGGGAAGGAAGGAAGGAAAGGAGGGAGGAAGAAGGGAAAGAAGGAGGGAAGGAAGGAAGGAAATGAGGAAGGGAGGGAGGAAGAAGGGAAGGAAGGAAGGAAATGAGGAAGGAAGGGAGGAAGAAGGGAAGGAAGGAGGGAAGGAAGGAAGGAAGGAAAGGAGGAAGGGAGGGAGGAAGAAGGGAAGGAGGGAAGGAAGGGAGGGAAACAGAAAAAGAAAAAAGGAAAGAAAGAAAAGAAAGGGAGGAAGGGAGAAAGAAGGAAAGGAAAGGAAGAAAGAGAAAAGGAGAAAGAAGGAAAGAGAAAGAAAGGAAGAGAAGAGAGAGAGTGTTGGGCAGAGTGCAGTGAAGTTGGAACCTTCATAGTCTGTTGATGGGAATGCGAAAATGGTGCCATCACTTTGGAAAACAGCCTGGCATTTCAGGAGGTTCTATGTGGACATAGAGTTTCCATATGACCCAGCAATGCTACTCCTAGGAATATACCCAAGAAAAGTAAAAACTATGTTCACACAAAAACATGTACATGAATGTTTGAGGCTGCATTATGTATAATAAAAATTGCAACAGCTCAACAGAGCATTAACTGATGAATGAATGAATGACATGTAGTATATCTGGACAATGGAATATAATTAGGCGATAAAGAAGATGCTGATTCATGCTACAACATGTAAGAATATTGAAAGCATTATGCTAAGTAATGCTGAAAGGAGCTGGTCACAGAGAACCACAGATTTTATGCATCCATATATACAAAATATGTGAAATAAGTAAATCTGTAGAAACAAAATGTAGATTAGTGATTTCCTAGGGCTGGGGTGCTGGAAGGATTGAGGGATTGACACCTTGGAGTGTTCTGTATCTTTTGGGGGTAATGAAAATGTTCTGAAACTGATTGTGGAGATGGTTACAGAACTCTGTGAATGTACTTAAATCCAATTAACTGTCTATTTTAAGTGGGTGAATTGTATGGTATATGAATTGTCTTTCAATAAAGTGGTTAAAAATAAACAATTTTATCAAGGTCTCAGGGACTATAAGTATGAATGAGGCTTTTTGCGGGGGGGAAGAAGATAATGACAAAACCTCTCAGTCCACGCAAGTTACTTCTGTGTTATTCTGGCATCCCGGTAACAAAACCCCTCCAGATCTGGCTTTCTGTGATAGTTTGGTGCCCTCGGGAATCAACAAGTCATTCCCAGGTCAGAATGGAGGCAGGAAAGTGCAGGAGCTGCTGTGCCGAGCCACCTCCTTTGCAGAATTATCATTTCACTGCACTCACATCATTCTGGGAAGTGCTTTCACGTCTTCTGCATTGCCCAGCCATGCAGCCCTTTCAGCGCCATCTCGATGGCAACCTTAGGAGACCCTACGCAGAGAACCCAATTCCACTGTGTCCAAACACCTGCCCCACAGAAACTCTGAGACCATCGAATGAGTGTTGTTTTAAGCAGCTGAATTTGTGACAACGTGCTACACAACAGTAAAAACTAACAGAGTATTTTCTCTTAGAAATACTGATTGAAGCTCTTTAGATTCCTTCCGTGTTCCCTCGACTTTCCAATTTGTAGCTGAAGCCTCGGCTTGTGTCACAACCATCCAAGATCTCCGGAGTCAGTTCGTCTGCCAAGTGTGTTGGTGCTGGCAAGGAGTTCTGCTACAGCCCAGGCATCTAACAACACTCAACACATTTCTTCAGTTCCTCTGCAGAGATGAAATTAGGGCTCCATCTCAGGCCAAGAAAATAATTTCTCACCTGTACATAATAAAGGCCGGGCTTGTACATTCAACTACATGGTGTTAGGAAATAACCCCAGGCTACATTAATTTAATAAAGTAAATATAGAATGTGGGAAACAAATCAGGGAGTAATTTTGGCAGCTTAAGATCTTGAGTTGTGCAAGCTGGCTTTTCCCGTATTTAAATGACATAGAAAGCAACTTCTTAAAAAGATATCACTGTCCAAAAAAATATTATCAAAAGAATTTTTAATCTCACTACATGGTTAATACTTCAGAGCTGCTCATTTTGAGGAGGTCAAAAGGGAAGAGCTACAAAAGAATTTTATTTTCAGTTGTATTTATTTTATTTAACTTTTAAAGTTCAAAGCCATAAAAGAATTTTACCACCTGAATGTCCTTTGCTCCTCTTCCATTTCATATATATTATATGTATATATATAATATATACATATATATTATATGTATATATATAATATATATACATATATATTATATGTATATATAATATATATACACACACATATATATACACATACATATATATACACACACATATATATATACACACACACATATATATACATACATATACATGTATGTATATATATGTGTGTGTGTGTGTGTATATATATATATGGAAGAGGAAGGAGAGGAAGAGGAGAAAGAAGAGAAAAATGAAGATAAGAATTCAGACAACAAAAACTAAAACTGACAAACTATTTTAGAGTCTGGAAAGAATTAATAATACTATAGCCAGTTGAGAACACAGCCCAGTTTTGAATACTGCAACAGAAACCATCTAGATAATATGTTTCATATCTTTTCCACCATTGTTCCCAATTTCAGATACTTAGAGACTCTTTCACCATGAGATCTAACAAGTGTACACTCCTACCTGTAGGTACCATGCTGCATGGTGGATTCTGTATTATATTCGTCACTCTTACTCACTCTCTTAGCCCCTTCATCCACCCACTCTTCACATCCTTGCAAAAAAATGTCATGATTTAGAAAGGAGCCATGCCTTGGTAGTGAAGTTCATATTCAAGTTGTATAGCCGAAGTGAAATTCTGAAGACAGCTAAAAAAAAAAAAGAATTTTAGTATAATTGCATAGAAATTAGAGTTTTGTGCATTCTTGATGTAATAGGAGAGAAATGTATCTTTACTTCTGTAGTCTTCCTCCCCAAAACTCATAACCCAGTTCAATCACAAGAAAAACAGCAAACAATCCCAATCTAGTGATGTTCTACAAAACAATTGACCAGTCCTCCTCAAAACTGTCAGTCATCAAAAACAAGGAAAGTCTGAGGGACTGTCGTATCCAACAAGAGTCTAAGAAGACAAGACTAAATATAATGTGGTATTCCAATGGGATCCTGGAAAAGAAAGGGGATATATTAGATTAAACAAAAACAACAACAACAAAACAACTAAGGCAATCTAATAAACTATGAATTTTAGTTAACATATCAATACCATTTCATTAATTGTGAGAAATACATCATACATATCAGTACCAGGAGAAACTGGGTATGAGGTATATGGGAACACTCTGCATTATTGTTGCAAGTTTTCTATAAACCTAAAACTATTCTAAAATTAAAGTTTTTTTTAAATAAAATGTCACCACAGTTTGAGACAAGCTGGATGACCGAATGATTTTTTAAAAAGTAGGCTTTCCATCTTCCCCAACACACTGGTATTGTTTCCAGGAAATTAGCAAATTAAGTGTAAAGATTGAAATTTACTAGGATAAAATATACATAGAAATTTGTAAAATATGGGAATTTTTACAAATACATATTTTACAAATTTGTAAAATATGGGTAAAATATGGGAAAACATTTTCAAAGAATAACACCAAAAATAGCAATTAAAAGATGAATATATAAAATGGTCATAAGTTTAACCATATAAGAACTTATACTAATGTATATGTGAAATTACACTGAACAAATTGAACATATTTATCATATAAATGACAGCATTTCTTTAATATACAATGAGCTCTTATGAATCAGTTTTTTTAAAAAGACACATCCAAATAGAAAAGTGGGCAAATATCAAAACACAAATACACTACTTACTGAGGCAGAAAAGCAACTGACAACTAAAGATAGTTGTAAAGATTAACATCATAAACTTAAAAAATGTAATAGGGAGAGCAGTAAAAAATTTTCCACTTATATTTGCAAGGATAAAAAGAGTGATAATAAGCCAGGCATAGTGGTGTGCACCTGTAGTCCCAGCTACTCTGGAGGCTGAGGTGAAAGGATCACTTGCGCACAGCAGTTCAGGGCTGCAGTGTGCTATGATCATGCCTGTGAATAGCCACGGCACTCTAGTCTGGACAACATAGTAAGACCCCAATCTCTAGAAATAATAGTAAAAATAATAATACCCACCAAGGAAATCATCATTCTCATACACTGATAGTATCAACTTAAGGTAAGATGTTATTTCTAGTTTTAGTGCAGTTACATGACTAAATCAAGTTACAGAACTATGTTTTATATCCAATGCTTAACACTTTTCAAACATTTATTAAAATCTGTTAGAGAAAGCCACTACTGAGGTTTTAACCAGTTTCCTTTAACTAACAGGGCTGTCTCTGGTTACAGAAGGTATTTGTTCTCTAGGTATGCTGCTCATCAAATATAAAATAAATTAACATTTGTACTGTATTCAGTACAATTGTTATTTGTATTTGGAAGTTTTCATACTTCCAAAACTATGGTGGGCTTCCAGGTTTTCTTCTGTTTATGTTATCAAAGTCATTCGCCAGGAAAATAAGAAGTGTCTGACATAGCAGATCTCAAAAATATTGGATGGCTGATGGATGAATGGGGGGGTGGATAGATGAGTGGGTGGATGGATTAATGGGCAGATGGATTAATGGATGTATGGATTAATGGGTGGATGGATGAACAAATAAGCCAGTGCACCAAACGCGTTTCTTTTAAACCACTATGCTTATATCCTCACTCAAATTCATTAGCCGCCAATTGTGACATGATCATTAGACCACTGATGACTGGAAAATTCTCATCACAAATAAGCAGCAACAAAGGCAGAAGCAAAGCATTTGGGTTAATTTTATTACAAAAAATAATTTTAACAGTTCTCTTGTCTGAAACTCAATGAAAAATATAGCCTAAGAATAAAATTAGCATTAGGCTTTGCATTAAACACTAAATGTCTTGTGATAGAAGCAGTGCACAAAATTTTTAAACACTAAGGCTCTAAAATTATTTAAGTAGGATTCCAAATAGATTTACATACATCTCTAAATCAATTTACATCTTAATTCATAATATACCTAAATATAATATGATGTTTTAATATTTGGAGGAATATTTTATATATTAAGAGAATTTAAAGTTTATCTTAGAAGAAATAACAAATACTTTCCAAAATAGACCATAAAAATAACACAGGCATCCTTTTGATCCTCATGAGTATACTTTATTTGTCCTTGAAAAAAATATATATCCAATGTACCTTTCAGAATGATTTATTAGGCCTTATTGTTATGGTGTTCAATATCGTTCAATACTGAACTACTATACTGATTACCATTCTCCACTCTATGTTAGTTCTATCATGTGCTTTTACTTACCTCCTGAGGCAAAAACATTTTAATTGGTTTAGAGAAGTTTGAACTCTCTTTTATCAATGACAGATTTCATCAAAATGAAACTAACCCAGTAGCTATAGTCCCAGGGCAGAAACACCATAATCTACTTCGGGTTTCCAAGATTTAAGACTTATAAACCAACAATTGAAAAGAAAAAATTAAGGAAAATAAAGCCTCTTTGTAATCTAAGAACTTTACTGTATTCTAAGAACTTTTACACTTGCACATATACATACAAGTGCACACAGATGTGGAGAGCACTCAGCTATAATTTTATATACATTTTAATATGTGTAAAACAGAATGTCTACAAAAGTCTTTAACACAGCAAAACTAACTAGTCTACAGTTCTAACTTAGGGAAAGTAGATGAAACTATTTTGCTTTGTTAACGGATTGCTTGCCAAATTATCCACACAGTAAATTTATGGAACACTGCAGTCAATTTTGAAATAATTTACAGTTATAGTAAATCTTGCTAACTGCATAAACTTAGGCAAATGATGCATTCTTTTAATAGATCTATATTTCCTTGAGTATTCACTTCTCAGTGCTCCATTATTTATGAACAATAGCACAAGAAATAATTTACTTGTGCACAAAATTGTATTTATTTAACAGATTTTACTCCCATACAGATTTCACTCTTTCAGAATCTGAAGCAGAGCTGTAATTTGCACAGAGCCAGATATTAATTATAATGTATGTGCAAAATAAATACCACAGTGATAGACAACCCACGTTTGCTGTCACATTTAAAAAATACATATTTTATTGTGGTAAAAACAGTTAACATGAGAGGTACCCTCTTAAATTTTTAAGTGTATAAGATGGTATTATCAGAAAAATCCCTAAAGATACAGTATGGCAAGGACATGGAATAAACTAGAACCCTTGTTCCATGTTGGTGGGAATGCCAAATGGTACAGTAGCTATGGAAAACAGTATGGAAGGTCCTAAAATAATTAACAATAGAAATATTTTATGATCCAGCAATCTCACCTCTAAGTATTTACCCAAAAAAATAAAATCAGGATCATGAAAGAATATTAGCACTCCCAAGTTTATTGCAGCTGTGTTCACAACAGCTAAGAGGTGAAAATAATGTCCTTTGACACATGATTGGCTGTCATTTCTGCCAAGCAAGCTGACAAGAATCAAAAGCCACCAGACATGGAAAAACTCGTAGAGATAAAACCAAGCTCTCCCAATCAACCCCTGGCAAGGAGGAACCACTCTCCCTTGCATTTAATTCTAGTTAAATTGGTAATACATATAAACCCAGTGGGTGTTTCCTTACATAGGGAAAGTAAAATGGGTTGCTTAAAGTGAAACTCTCTATGTCAAGCAGAGAAAAAGCTCTTGAGAAACACAGATGTTGACCTTAAGTTTCTCCCTGCAAAATTAGAGGCTTTTCCAGCACAGAAAGTTACTCCAAAGATTAAAGTCAACTCAAATTACGTAGTTGTATTACAAGTAACTATGAATATAGGTATTCATAGATAATCAGGTATCTGTTTCAGACACTTTTCAAAAGGATCATGCAGCCAACAGTCATATTTTTTAAAGGTTCAATATCATTGATCATTAGAAAAATGCAAATCAAAACCACAATGAGGTACCATCTCACATTAGTGAGAATGGCTATTATCAAAGTCAAAAAATAGATGCTGGCCATGTTGCAGAGAAAAATAAATGCTTATACACTGTCAATGGGAGTGTAAATTAGTTCAACCATTGTGGAAGGCCATGTGGCAATTCCTCAAAGACCTGAAAACAGAAATACCATTCGACCCAGCAATCCCATCACTGAGTATATACCCAAAGGAATATAAATCTTTCTATCATAAAGACACATGCATACATATGTTTAGTGTAGCACTATTCATAACAGCAAAGACATAGAATCAACCTAAATGCCCATTAGTGATAGATTAGATGAAGAAAATGTGGTATTACACTTAAATACCATAGAATACTATGCAGCCATGAAGAATGAGATCGTGTCCTTTGCAGTGACATGGATGGAGTTGGAGGCCATTATCTTTAGCAAACTAACACAGGAAGTAAAAAATCTAATACTGTATGTTCTCATGTATAAGTGAGAGCTAAATTATGAGAACATATGGACACAGAGGGGAACAACACATACTGGGGCCTTTTGGAAGCTGGAGGGTGTGAAGAGGGAAGAGGATCAGGAGAAAGAACTAATGGATACTATGCTTAATACCTGGGTGATGAGATGATAATCTGTACAACGAACCTCTATGACACGAGTTTACCTACCCTGCATGTGTACCCCTGAACTTAAAGGTTAACTTTTTTCAAAATATCCGTACTACACTTGCTATCTGTCTGGATATTGTGAAAAATACTGACATTCCTTCTCTTAAAAGAAGCTAATAATTTGGTTGGAAAAAAATCAAGATAAACCCATGAAACAACATCAAACAAAAACGATCATATTTCATAAACTTTTAAATTTTATGGTCCGAACCCTAAGTCAGCAAACTTTTTTGGCAAAAGGGCAGTTAGTAAATATTTCAGGCCCTATAGGACACAGGCTTTTCTCAAGACTGCTCAAGTCACCTATTGTAGTACAAAAGCAGCTGTAGACAGTCCTAAATAAATGGATGTGTCTGTGTTCCAGTAAAACTTTATTTATGAAAACATCCAGTGGGATGAAATTGTGACTGCCAAAGTGGTTTACTAACCCTAGGTCTATTTTATAAGTGCTTTTTTCATTATATTAACAGCGTCTTTGGAAAGGCAAGAGTTTGTTTGACTTAATAGAGTCAATTTTACCAACTTTTAAATTTTAGAGATGGGATTTTGTGTCCTTTTCAGAAAACCTTTTCCTAATCAATGCCTCAGTGAACATACATCAAAATTTCCAAGGGCCAGGTTGAAGAGTCTTCCACTGGCCAAAATTGTAACAGTTGGAGCATTAAAAAAATAGGTTAATGATATGATTGTAGAATATTCAATGTAATATTAAATTAATAAAAATCTAAGAATCCATAATAATCACAAAAAGGACAACAATCAGAAAAAATGCATTTTTGCTATTTTTACTGGCTACTAAATCAATTTTTTCCTTTGGAAATTAGAAATTAAAGGAAAAATCGAAATGCTTGTATCTCTGTCTTTCCGATAAGAATTGTGTTTCTAAGTAAACAAATAACCCCAGTTCATGAGGGGAAACTCAACAGAAGACTGCCAACTAAAGTAACCCATAGAAGAAAGGAAAAAATTAGAAAAAAAATAGATTATTTTGCAATGTCTAGTGAAATCGTGTATTCAGACAACAATTACAAATTGATTTTAAAACCATTATGTGAATATTTGGGAACTATATGCACATATGATACCAAAGTGCAACACACAGGCTATTTTCTGGTGTAAAGGGAAATTCTAATATGCAATGAAGGGACAAAGCTATCATTGCTCTGATATTATGGTCAATTTTTAGTGTCAATGATCACTCTAATATTATGGTCCATTTTTAGTGTCAATGACGGTAGATGACTAGTAAGTATTTGTAGATAGAATGCAATATGAAATATGCATTACTTATGTTTTTTTTTTTGCATTTTAGGTTTTGGGTTTAGGTTTTGCATTTTAGGTTTTGGGTTTAGGTTTAGGTTTGCATGTGAAGAACATGCAAGATTGTTGTATCGGTACACACATGGCAGTGTGATTTGCTGCCTTCCTCCCAATTACCTATATCTGGCATTTCTCCCCATGCTCTCTCTCCTCAACTCCCCAACCCCCTCTGTCCCTCCCCTGTTTCCCCCGACAGACCCCAGTGTGTGATGCTTCCCTCCCTGTGTCCATGTGTTCTCATTGTTCAACACCCACCTGTGAGTGAGAACATGTGGTGTTTGATTTTCTGTTCTTGTGTCAGTTTGCTGAGAATGATGGTTTCCAGGTTCATCCATGTCCCTACAAAGGACACAAACTCAT
>CAUYQU010087316.1:0-40887 GCA_963574635.1 Cheracebus regulus
CTCTCTCTCTCCCTCTCCCTCTCCCTCTCCCTCTCCCTCCCTCCCCCTCAGTTTCTCTTTCTGAAGATACCAAAAATCTGGAGTTTAAGTTTCTAAATGTAGCATAACATCATAGATAAAAGTAGAACTCTTAATATCCCCATTATAACAAAGTATAAGCATTATTGTGTCTTCCTGTTTTTTAGTGTGCACTTTCTGAAAAGTTGAATTCTAATTCTGTAACTGTTAAGTATCATTTCCACATTTATATCCTCTTATTTTTTTTTAAAAGTCTTTGCTGATTATTTTTAGTGACTGTGTTAATTTTTTTATATAATGGATGGACATACTAGATGAACATCTGGATGCTTCAAGATTTCTCTATCATAAGTAAGAGCATAGTAAAAATTGAAGTTTAATTTTGATGCAAAGTAGACTAGTGGCTTCAGTGGAGTATGTTCCATATGCCTTTTCAATTTTGAAATTCAACATTAAGAACTGAAAACATGTAAATTAACATAGAAGCTAATAAGAAGAGTAAATAAATTTTTTTTTGAGATGGAGTCTCGCTCTGTTGCCCAGGCTGGAGTGCAGTGGTGTGATCTCAGCTCACTGCAACCTTCGCCTCCCAGGTTCAAGCAATTCTTCTGTCTCAGCCTTCCAAGTAGCTGGGATTATAGGTGCCTGCCACCACACCTGGCTAATTTTTTGTACTTTTAGTAGAGACAAGGTTTCACCATGTTGGCCAGGCTAGTCTTGAACTTCTGACCTCAGGTGATCCACCTGCCTTGGCTTCCCAAAGTGCTGGGATTACAGGCGTGAGCCACCACGCCTGTCCAAAAAAGTACATAATTTTGAACAGTAACGTGAAAATGAAGAACATCCAATGATTGTTTTGTATCTTGTTAAATAAGGAGAATCACCTCTATATTGGGTTTTATTTTGCTTTTTGTTTAGTTTTTGTTGGTTTAATGGTGTTCCTTAAGATGTTCGTTGACTTTCCTATAAATTAAATTAGTAACTGAGTTTAATCCATATTTAATAGTGTACTGCAGATGTCTGTTTCTGCATTCTTGAGGTCTGCATAGGATAGCATTTTACAGGAATCAGTGAGAGGTAGATGCTATAGCAGTAATTGAGAAATGAGAGATCACTGTGGACTCTTAGTAGACAGTGGTCTGTCAGAATATGATGGACCTCCATTAAGCCTTGTAGATTGGTCCTAGATGCTTGTGGGTTAAAATGAATAATGTGATAAAGAGCCACAGGATTTGATGACCCAAGTGTGAGCTGCAGGGAACACGGAGAGGACATCTGCTGGCTGCTCCAGCGTCCATCTTGGGAGTGGTGGACATGAAGCTAATTTGACTTGATGTGTATCAAGTCAAGTTAATTGAAGTTAATTCATGGTCACCATAGGGGCCATGCATTAACTTTTTTGTGTCTTAACACAGTGCTCATAGTAAGTTCAGTTATGCTTTGTTGAATGAACGAGAAACATGTATATACACATAGAAACCTTCTTTAGTTTTGGAAGTAGACAAATACAAAAATAAAACTTTGGCTGGGCGCAGTGGCTCATGCCTGTAATGCCAGGACTTTGGGAGGCCGAAGCGGGTAGATCATGAGGTCAGGAGCTCGGGACCAGTCTGGCTAACATGATGAAACCCCGTCTTTATTTACTAAAAATAGAAAAATTAACCAGGTGTGGTGGCGGGTGCATGCCTGTAATTCCAGCTACTCAGGAGGCTGAGGCAGGAGAATTGCTTGAACCCAGCAGGTGGAGGTTGCAGCGAGCCGAGATTGCACCACTGCACTCCAGCCTGGGCAACAGAGCAAGATTTCTTCTAAATAAATAAATAAATAACTTACCAAAGGCATGACATTTAACACTGGCCTTATGTATCAGCAAAAACAGAAGGATTTTTGTCTTCTATTTTGTTCAGGTGGTAAGAGTAGTTGATACAAAAGTGGCAATTATTGCTACGTATCTGTGACGTACCAGGTACCTTTACTGCATTTTATCTTCATGACAATCTCTTTTCCCAGAGAAGAGAATGAGGCTCAGAAAGGATAGTTAACCTGGTTAAGATTGGTACTAACATGTTGACAGAATGCTGACTGCTCAATATCTGACCTGTAGAATCAACCCATTGCCACAGAAGAAAAGTCAAAGAAATTCAAGAAGAAGCAACAGGGGAAGCGCAGGTCCCAGGGTGAAATCACAAAGGAGCGAGAAGATGAGTGTTTTAGTTGCGGGGATGCTGGCCAGCTTGTTTCCTGCAAGAAGCCAGGCTGCCCAAAAGTTTACCATGCAGACTGTCTCAATCTGACCAAGCGACCAGCAGGTTGGTGCCAAAGTCCATTCATAATGCTACTTGTTCTCTCCATAATACTCAGGGTCTCATGTCATTTGCTTCAGCCTGGAAGTAAGTGCCATTTGGTCTTCCCATGCATAATTTTGAGGGATATAGTCTGTTTTCTCAGTCTGGAAATAATGAAAACAAAGGCTTAGAAATCTTAGTTATGAAGAATGGAACAGAAATGCACTTGCTGTGTTTCAGGTCCTTTACTTACATTTATGATATTCATCCCCCTAGCAACCCATAAAGGTTGGTTTTCTTCCATCATGCATGTGAAGAAACAGAGTTAGGATTGATGAAGTGACCTTGCACACATAGATGGAGAGCTGGGTTTTTTACTGTAAGACTATTAAATCATGTTGCCTTTTTAGAGAAAGATTGAGATAGTAAAGCCTTTAGGTGGTTCTAGTCTGTGAGAAATGGATTGCCACCCTTTTAGCACTTCCTACCTTGCTTCCCTACCCCTAGTGGGGTCTTCCCCCATGCAAAGTAGACTTTTTTCTCTAAAGGAGATGTGGTTATATCAGTTTGTATCAGTTAACACATGAGAAAGCTGCTCAGGAGGATGTGGTAACCAGTAAATTTGTAGTTGAAGAAATTGAGAACCTTAGTGATTTGGAGTTAGAGGATTTTAGGGATTTGGATATGCCATCTATTTTAAAGGACAAAAAAGAGAAACCAGTAGGGAGCTGTTCCAGGGTGAGGAGATTATACATTACTAGTGACCTGTTTCCAAAAATCGCAGACGCTGAAGAATTTTGGGATATAAGTATAAGGAATTTGTCCCCAAATTGGCTTTCCTTCAGTGTATGTTGGCCAAGGTCATGAAATAAACTGAGATAGGATGAGGGCAAGACTATTACATTGACCTATCAGCACTAGGAAGTGGAATTGTTTTATAATCAATTGCTCAGGACTATCACTGGCATAGGCTGACAGACTCAATCTAGCCTATTTGCCAGGAGTGGGAGCTAGTGTAGTTGATGTGAAGGTGGAAACACTGTCCCTGGTCAAGACTCTCAGGTTTCATGAAATGGGGTAAGGTAGATAAAAGCTCAGGTCAGCTTTGGGTATTTTCTACTGACTTCATGCAAACAACATATAATGTGTTGTGCTGGTCTCAAGACTTAAAATTGAACAAAGGTAAATCATCCATTTTTCATAATTTTATATCTTTTCTATTACTGCTAATATACAAATAAGCAAGAATCTAAATAGCTGAGATATTTCTTTTTGAGTGGCTAATTTAAAAGCTGTATAGTACAAATGGAGAGTTCCAAAATATGAAAGTAAATATCTTAAGTTTCATGTTAAAGAAGCTTTATGCTGTCCCCACACTGCCGCCCCCCCCCCCACCTCCTTGCTGGAAATAGTCATAGAAATACTGATTTACTCCTTTGCTTGTATATTAAGTTGATACCAGTTGCTATTTGATAATTCGCTGTTTATGTATTCTGTGCAGAAGAAGAAGCTGGAATTCTGGGGCAAGAGGTGGCTAGTGAGTGGCATAAGCTAGCTGAACCAGGAGCAATGTGAAGGAGAGTCATCATCCATGCCTTCAGACTGTAGCATAGCCATGGCCCATGTGATATGTATCTCTTTTTTCCTAAACTTTTGTTTTACTTCTGTGTTTTCAGGGAAATGGGAATGTCCATGGCATCAGTGTGACATCTGTGGGAAGGAAGCAGCCTCCTTCTGTGAGATGTGCCCCAGCTCCTTTTGCAAGCAGCATCGAGAAGGGATGCTTTTCATTTCCAAACTGGATGGGCGTCTGTCTTGTACTGAGCATGATCCCTGTGGGCCCAACCCTCTGGAACCTGGGGAGATCCGTGAGTATGTGCCTCCCCCAGTACCGCTGCCTCCAGGGCCAAGCACTCACCTGGCAGAGCAATCATCAGGAATGGCTGCTCAGGCACCCAAAATGTCAGATAAACCTCCTGCTGACACCAACCAGATGCTGTCACTCTCCAAAAAAGCTCCGGCAGGGACTTGTCAGAGGCCACTGCTACCTGAAAGACCTCTTGAGAGAACTGACTCCAGGCCCCAGCCTTTAGATAAGGTCAGAGACCTTGCTGGGTCAGGGACCAAATCCCAATCCTTGGTTTCCAGCCAGAGGCCACTGGACAGGCCACCAGCAGTAGGAGGACCAAGACCCCAGCTATCTGACAAACTCACTCCAGTGACCAGCCCAAGCTCCTCACCCTCAGTCAGGTCCCAACCACTGGAAAGACCTCTGGGGACGGCTGACCCAAGGCTGGATAAATCCATAGGTGCTGCCAGCTCAAGGCCCCAGTCACTGGAGAAAACCCCAGTTCCCACTGGCCTGAGACTTCCGCCATCAGACAGACTGCTCATTACCAGCAGTCCCAAACCCCAGACTTCAGACAAGCCCTCTGATAAACCCCCTGCCTCTTTGTCCCAGAGACTTCCGCCTCCTGAGAAAGTACTGTCAGCTGTGGTCCAGACCCTTGTAGCTAAAGAAAAAGCACTGAGGCCTGTGGACCAGAATACTCAGTCAAAAAATAGAGCTACTTTGGTGATGGATCTCATAGACCTAACTCCTCGCCAAAAGGAGCGGGCATCTTCACCTCATGAGGTCACACCACAGGCTGATGAGAAGATGCCAGTGTTGGAGTCGAGTTCATGGCCTGCCAGCAAAGGTCTGGGGCATATACCGAGAGCTATTGAGAAAGGCAGCATGTCAAATCCTCTTCAGACACCTGGGAAAGCAGCGGCCCCTTCAGAGGACCCCTGGCAAGCTGTTAAATCACTCACCCAGGCCAGACTTCTTTCTCAGCCACCTGCCAAGGCCTTTTTATATGAGCCAACAACTCAGGCCTCAGGAAGAGCTCCTGCAGGGACTGAGCAGACCCCAGGGCCTCTTAGCCAAGCCCCAGTCCTGATGAAGCAGATGAAGCAGATGGTCGGAGGCCAGCAACTACCTGCACTTGCTGCCAAGAGTGGGCAATCCTTTAGGTCTCTTGGGAAAGCCCCAGCCTCCCTCCCCACTGAAGAAAAGAAGTTGGTAACCACAGAGCAAAGTCCCTGGGCCCTGGGAAAAGCTTCAACGCGGGCAGGGCTGTGGCCCCTAGTGGCTGGACAGACACTGGCACAGTCTTGCTGGTCTGCTGGGAGCACACAGACATTGGCACAGACTTGCTGGTCTCTTGGAAGAGGGCAAGACCCCAAACCAGAGCAAAATACACTTCCAGCTCTTAACCAGGCTCCTTCCAGTCACAAGTGTGCAGAATCAGAACAGAAGTAATACCAATCAATCTAACATGAACAAATAAGCTGCCCCCAGGGTACCATTTGGGGAGGGGAAATCTTTTCTTTCTTTCCCCCTTGAAGAAAAAGAAATCTGCCCCCAACACTTTCCCACTGTTATTCTTTCCTTATATCCCAACACTCAGAACTCTTGTGACATTATACAGTGGGGGCTTATGGTTGTGTGAACCATGTATGAAAATCCAGTGGGCCCCAACCAAGGAGACAGACAGACTTGAGTCTCTTTCCCTCAACTTTTCCACATGGTCATCATGAAATAAAAAGTCCACTCTGGAGTCAAGTATGGAATTCAATTCCGCTGGTCAGGTTGGAAGGTATAGGGGCTCTCAAACCAGATTTCCCCAACCAGACAGAGCCCCATTGAGGGCACCTAGGAACCCTTGGAAGGAAATGGTGTTCTTTCAAATCAGTGGCGATTTCCTGAGCATTCACATGTTCTAGGCTGGGTGCTAGTCACTGATGGAGAGATAAATAAGGCCTCATCCCTGTGAGCCTGAATTCCAAGACTTTCAAGAACCTTTGACCAGGAAATAACAGGAAGTTCTGAGGGGCCCTGGGGCTTTAGACTCATTTTGAAATGTCCTTTGTGGCACCAGAAGTGGTTGTGTTGAGTAAGTGTCTCTTGGCTGGGGTGTGCATAGGTGCGTGTCCATGCACGCACACTCACAAGAGGACTCCTCTGTAGATGGAAGGGTGCTGCATTGAAGCCAAGTGAGGCTTTTGGCTGGGGTAGCCACTGCTGCTTCTGTATGGGCTGTGCAGAGTCTAAAGATCAGTCTTTGGAGTAGCAGGTGGTCAGGGACAGCTGGGCGCTATGCGAATGTAGCTTTCCAGCAGTGAAAGAAGGCATTTGGCAAGCTTCTCTTTCTTTACTTTTGTTTCTACCTATTTTTCTTCTTGTACATGAATCCACCCCATCCCCATTTCCCTAAAACACTCAGGTGCTTTCAGATTTCAGAGCCTCGGGCAGTGGACATAGGGAATCTCTGACAAGCTCTGAGCTAGACACACCAGCTTCAGGAAGAGTACCAGATCCTGATGGGAAATCACTTTTCCCCAATCCTTTTCCCTCCTGAGTGGAGGGAGTTGTCTTTGTCTCCCTGAAAATTGCTGTGCTCTGTACTGAGAGTGCTTGCCTGCTGACTTAGCTCAAAGGCAAGCCAGAACTCTTTCCTGAAGACTGGCGAGAGGTGGTGTTTAGAGCAATGTCTAGGCTAAGACGACTCCTAATAACTGCTGATTATCTGTTACTGCTGCCCTGAGCTGGGGCCCAAGGGCTGGGAAATCTGTTGGTGCTACCCTGCCCTACCATTCACCCAGCTCACAGACTGCCAACAGGAAGTGCTGTTTGGCTAGTTTCCTCCCACTTACCCACCCCTCCTTTGTTCTTAGACCAACATGTTTACCTCTCTGCTTTGCCAACTTAGCCAGCAGCTTTAGCCAGCAGGCCATCCCCTGGCCCTAACATCTCCTGGCCATTCTCTCTTATTTATGGCTTTCACATGCTCAATAGGATTCTGTATTTGGTCCCAATTTCCTCAAGTTTTTATTGAGGTTACTCCCATCACTTCCATGGAGGGAACAATAGTTATTATAGAAGCATTTGCGCTTTATCTAAAAATAGAATCTGTTTTTATTTCCCAAAGCCTGTCTCTAAGGTTGAGACACTTGAACTCAGGCAGAGGGACGAGGCTGGGCAGGGCTGTCCCAAATTTAGGGGCCTATCCCTGCATTTCACTGAGACCTCGGAATCTCCTCTGTGAATTCCACCTGCCTAGTTCTCCCCTTTCATCCTCTCTCTCTTCCCACATCATCAAAGAGGAAAAGCTCTTTGTTCAAAAGGAAGAGAAAACATAAAGCATCTTATTTTCTTTTAAAAGAATTTTAAACCATGAAAAAGATATTTTTAAAGAAATTCACCCAGAACATTAAAGTTCATTATATTAAGTATTTATCATGTGTGAGAATAATAAGTATATAACTGCAGCTAGTAGGTCCCTTTCCCTAATCTTTTAGGTCATATGAGTAGGGTTTGCTTGGTGCCAGTCCTGTGCCCTTTTCTCTCCAGTCATCTGTAGTTGTGATCAGAAAAAGATATCTGCACTGCACTGTCAGAGTCTCCTTTCACTATGTTGTGTGTTAAATTACCGTAGCTCTTTGTTTCATGAAATAAACTGTGAATTTAGGGGGGTGGGGGGAGGGCAGGCTATGTAAAAATTTTCAGTGGAGAAGTTTGATCCTAAAGTAGCTTCTCTAAAGTAGGCTTTCATAGGTAATCAAATTGACAGCAGTCTAGATGTCTCACAGGACAGGAGGGAGTGAGGGAAAGGCGCCATGATTGGCTGCTTTGTCGTTTTGTTTTGGTTCTTTCCATTCTCCGCCATTCATTGGAGGCTTCATTCCAGACCTGCCTGGGAAAACAGCTTCTGAGCCATTTTGGGGAGCAGTTCGTCATTGGAAAGGATGGACATCTGGGCTTCCTTCAAGGGCCATTGAATGGAAACTAGAAAACCATTGGAAACTAGAAATTTGAGTTATTGGGCCTGCCAAGAGCAGCATCTGATACTACATTGTTAAAATCATGAAAGCAGTCACTATCCAATTAGAAGAAAAGTCAGAACAACTGTTGGAAATGTGACTCTTGGATGAAGGTGGGGAGGGAGTGGCCTTGCCAGCCCTGTGGGACGTCTCCTCAAGCTTGTAATAAGACCCCTTTTCCAAGCGGATGTGAATTGGAGTGAAAAGGAAATCTTTCATCTTAGAAAACTTCTGGTCCTTACGCAGGATGGTATTTGACTATGCTTGGAAATTAAGATCTCAAGAGAGTTTGCCTTGGAGGCCAGCTCCCCAGGAAGGCTTTTCCAGGGACAAGGCAAAGTTTGATATGCTCCATAGGTAGCTAGAAAGCCAATGTATCTCCTAGCCCTGCTAAATCAGAAAAAAATTATGGAAAATGTTGAAATTTACATTCAAAGCCTAATTTGCTTCTCTTAACGGAGCCAACCCAGTCTAATAGCAAAATAGCTCTCATTGCTACGGAAACATCCTCAGTTTAAATGTCTGCTTTACCCTGTTACTGAGTTTGAGATGACTTAAATCACTGTGTTGACTCTCTTCTGAACCAAATCTTTAGCATTGATGAAAATAGTTATTTTATTCTTTACATCCTTTACCCCACACTACAGTCAGGGCATGAAACGTACTATTGATCCCTTCCCAGGCTTGACACTGCACACTGGAGCTGGACTCCCGGGTTATAATTCTAATGTTGCCTCATGAGAACAGAATGGCAGGAAGTTTGGTCCTGGCAGCTTCGCCAATAGGGAGTAATGAGGACAGCATGAAACTTGGATAGGTTTTACCCTTAGCCCCTATAAGGTGGATTTTCTCCTAAGGCTTTTAAAATGATCACCCTCTTGGGGTTTGTCAGCCAGGTTAGAGGAGCCCAGTGTCCTAACCTGTCTGAGATCATGGCAGAGAAGGAGCTCCCTCCAGCCCCTTTCCTGCTAAGTCTCATTTGAGTGGTTCCATGTGTAGACATTCCACATCACTGCTTGGTAGCTGCTGTGGGAGCCCGTCATTGGCTGTGGCCAGTTAGTTCTCAGCTGAGCTTCCTAGGGCCCAGTGCAACAGGGCCAGAGGCTGCTGTAGTGTAAACTGAAATAATAGATCATTGTTTTGTACACACAAACAAATGTAATGATGGTGCTAATTTTATGGTATAAATAAGCACTGCCAAGGGTTGAGGGACTAGCGGATTAAGAAACCCAGATTCCTGTTTGGGAGGAGGAGATTTTATGTAGAAAGGTTTCTTTGAGGCTTTGTTAAAAGTGGGGAGAAGGAAGATCCTCAGTGAAACCTATACCCAACCCTGGAGTGGCCCAGTGCAATCCAGAGGTGGAAGAGATCCTGTATCCAGGTGAAGGTGGCCATTGAGTTTCTCAGGGCTGGGGCCACCTTGTCCATAGCCTCCGTCCACTGCCTGGAGCAGGTTGTTAGAGAGCTCTGGGTGTTGGGTCTCCCTCAGCTCCCTTCTGCCCCTCTCTACCTCTTCCACTTATGGAAGCACCTCTACTGCTTATGAAGATTAAGGGTAATATTTTATAAGGAAGTGGGAAGAAATCTAACTAGAAATCCACAGCCTCAGAAGAAGTGTTTTTGAGTTTTAACATGTGCTGTTTCTGCTTATGTGGTCCCTTCTCTAGAGCTGCTTTCCCATGACTTTCAAAACATCAGGTTATTGTGGGGCTTCAGGTGTAAGGTCCTGGAAGTTAAGCGAAGTTTTCTAGACAAGAGATGGGCACAGGGAGTAGAAGCAGAAATAAATGGTTCTAGTGTTTTCAACTTCCAGGGTTGGGGCAGGCCAGAGCAAGGCAGTCTCATTGAGGTGGGTGCTACCTGTGTGTGTGTAGATGAGTGTGCTGAAGGTGGGGAGGGCAGCACACAGCAGCTCATGGCAGAGCTGCTTCCTAGGTCTTGGCAGAGAGGCAAGCTGATGATAAACATCTATCTATATTGTAAAGAAAGGGGTCAGGGGGGATCAGCCAAGGTCCATCGTTTTTTTGCCCCCCTCCCCTGCCCCCATAGATTGTCAGCTGTAAGTGAAACTCCTAGTGAAAAAGAGGGGAGCCCGGTGGTAGGAGTCCCCATAAACATGTACTGTAATTCTTTGTATATAGAAAAAAATTTACTGTAAAGTAAAGTTTAACTTTACTCATATATGGCCCTTGCCCTGTGTTTTTATTGGTTGTGGGGAGTTATAGCCTAACAGGAGGGAGGATTGTTTGGGGTCAGAGCAGAAGCCAGCCGGAGACAGTATGGGGCGGGGGCGGGGGCGGGGCAGGGATACTGTGGAGCTAAGCCCTTCCTCTAAGCACATCATGGGAGCAGTGTGCTTCCTCCCAGCAGCCACAGGGCTGCCCAAGCCTTTTTCTCTCCTGTTGGGAGTGGCTGGTGTCAGTTTCAGTCTCCCTCCACAGGAAGCCTCCATCACTCATGAAGGAAGTGCAGTTTTGAGGAATTGGTTTTTTAAAAGGAAGTGGAACCAAAGCACTTTCTAAGTGTGAGTCTGACCATATTGGCTAAGTTTTATATTCTTCAAAGGCAGGTTTTGTCCACTGTGGAGGACTCAGCCTAGGCCTAAAGGCAGGAAAGCAGAGGCAAAGGATAAACTGTAAGGCAAAGCCCCTGGACTGGGGCCACACCTCCCATACCGGAAAGAGCTACAGTAAATTTCCTTCTGGTTGAACAGGAAGTGTCAGCTCTGTTTACAATTAACACCTGATCCCTCGGAAATATATGGACCTTCAAGGCCTGATACTTTGGAGGACACTTGGGAGTTTGCTTCCTCTTGTGACCTAGTCCTCAACTTCCTGCCCTTTCAACAAAAATTGCTTGGGAAGATTGGGAAAAACATTTAGTACTAGAATTACTCTTCACTTAGGATCTCACAATCCTTGGGCTGTGTAGTAGTCACCTTATTTTACAGATGAGAAACTCAAGCTGAGGGTTTAAGTCCCTTTTCTAAATTGGAACCAAATCTGGATCCATTAGACCTTTCTGTCTTACAGAACTTAGGACTTTTCTACCATTAAACCACATTGTAGGATGTCACTGTGACGCTCAGGACCTGAGTCACAGGTCTGACATATGGGCCCAAACATGACAGATGCAGTAGAGCTGGTCAGACCAACCTGTATGAAGTGCTTGACCCTTTTATCTTGACACAGCTCACGCACTCTTTTCAGCACTCAGAAGGAATTGTGAGCTTTGTACTACCCCAGCCCCAGTATCTCAGCTGTAACCCTGGGGAGAAGTCTTGTTTTCCAAAGGAAAATAAGAGATAGGAAAGCCTTAATATAAAGCAGTGAGGCCAGCTGGGTGGCCCCAGAAAGAACTAGGTGTCTTGACACCCAATCCACACAGCAGGGAAAGGGGCTGGGTGTGATTCACAGTGCATTGATTTTATTTACAGATCAGAAGCCACTTAAATAATCTGCAGACACAAGTGCTGTCCAGGGCAGAAGCCTGGGGTCCAAATCAGCCATTATCCCTCCTCATGCCCACAGTCAGCCCAAAGCTGCCTCCGTTCCATGGGCCAGCACAGGCAGGTGCCACCTCTGCTGACATGAGGACCTGGGTTAGCTCAGACATTTTGACTACCCAAGCCCAGAAAGGAGCTGGGTCCAGCCAGTCTGGGGAATTCCTTTAACTCCCCCAGGCCAGGTGAGTGGTGAATCAGTGATGACAACAGCTGTAGAAGTAGGGGTTTGCCTTCTGGCCCAGGTCCACGCCTTTGTCCTCTGTCAAAGAAAGAGGTGGCAGCTCAGCACCATTCTGTTGGGATCAAGTAACTCAGGAAAGGAGCTAGATGCTGTGGGCCTAGAGTAAGTCTCCATAAAGGCTGGGGGAGCACACACCTGTCATCACCTGGAAGGCAGCCACACTGACGTAATCCTCTGCCACTTTCTGGAAGAGCTCATCTGGCAGGAAAAATGATGATCAGTGAGGGCCCAATGCCAGTAGTCCTGGGATCTCCCAGTGACCCAGCCCTCTGTTCCCTATTCAGCTTCCTCTGGTTCCCCTGCCTGTTCCTGCTGTGAGGCCCCAGCACAGCACTCACCCACACTCTGGCCTGTCTTGCTGGATGTTTCAAAGAGCTGAGCTTTGATATCTGTAAAGAAAAGTGACTAAAGCCTCATACCTGAGAATCAGATAAGCAGACAAAAGGGAGGGCCAGCAGTTCAGGGAGGCTCCTGGACCCCACAGTTCAAGGAGGCCAGGAAGCCCTTCTAGAGTACCTTGCCCTAGCAGCCAATGCAGTCCCTATTTTCTGTGATCCACCCAGACAGCCACACACCCCCACCCCCCAAAGGGCGAGGAACAGCTACTGTCTGCATAGTCCTGGACGTCATGGAAGTCCACACGTCGACGCCTCCGGTCTTCTTCCAGCAGGTCACTCTTGGTGCCACATAGGTAGATTTGGCAGCCCTGAGACAGAAGACAAGCGTCACCTCCACAGACCAACAGAACCCTAGCCCTTGGTCTTCTGGTGAGGTCTGTTCACCTACCTCCTCTAGGCTGCGCAGTTCCTTCACCCAGAACTTTGCTCGCTCGAAGCTACTGCTGTCTGTGAGGTCTTGGTGTGCAGCATGCAGGAGACACAACCAAGTGGTCAGGGGCTGTTCTCTGGCTAGCCTGGCACCCACTTCTTGTGGGCCAGCCCAGAAGTCCCCCTTACCATAGCAGACGATGGCCGCCTTGGCACCCCGATAGTAGATTCTACTCATAGCCTCATAGCGCTCAGAGCCTGCTGTGTCCTAAAGAGGAGGTAGGTAGGCTCAGCCCTGGTCTGAGTCAAACTTAAGGCCATGTTCTCCAGACCTCACTATTTTCCAGATAAGGAAACGGGTCTATGAGAAACGAGTCTGTGAGGCCACAAATCAATCAGTAATAGGCAGGACCTAAGCCTCCTCAAGAATGAGTCTCCCTGGAATAGATGCCCAGGGAACTTACCCAAATACCTAATGTGACAGTCCGGTCTCCGACCGACATCACCTTAGCCACGAAGGCGGCCCCGATGGTCTGCAACGAGAGGGAAGAGATCGGGGCCACAGGTGCAGATTACGCCCCCGCCCACCGTGCCTGGCCCCTCCGGGTGCACTCACGTTCTGATAGGGCCCCACCAGAAAGCGATCGTGCACGTAGCGCTCCACCAGGCTCGTCTTGCCCACGTACTCCTTGCCCAGCATCACCACCTTGACGTCCACGCGCTGCCCGCTCATGCTCCCGGGGCCGCTTCAACCACGTCAGGGTCCTGAGCGGGGACGGGAGGCAAACCCGGATCTCCGCTCGGCCCAGGCAGTGCCCAGGCCTCAGACCCCAACCCCAAACGGCGCCAACCTACGACTCGAGACAGCGCGTCGGGGTCGAGATCTGGCCGTGGCCTTGCACTTTCGGCAGCGCCCAGTGTGCCCCAGCTGTTCGGCCCCGGGCGCCGATTATCCTTCGAAGACCCCAAGCCCCGGGGCGGCCTCGGAGCGTGCGGGACAGCGTCCTCAACAGCGCAGCACGCCGCCGTGCAGCTCGCTACTCCGTCATTCGCTCGCCTGCCCGGCTTAGGCTCAGTTCCGGCTCGGAGTACCAATCGAACCTAGGGCCTCCGGCAACCCGGCTCCTACCCGCAGCGCCGCGACTCCCGCGGGAGGGGGCGAGAGGGAGAGGGGGCGGGGCAGCAAGTCACGTGGTGCGGGCGCCGGAAGCGGTGGCTACCGTGTGGCTGCGCCGGAAGTGGCATGCAGCGGGACAACTCATGGCGGCGGCGGCAGCAGCGGTAGCTGTTTGGGCGCGGTGCGGTAGTGACTGAGCTACGAGCCTGGCGGCTGGTGTGCGCCGAGCCCCGGCCCGGCCCGGCCCCTGCGTGCCTCCTAGGCTCCCCACCCCTGATGCTGCGTGGGTGCTGAGCCCGCTCCGGCCGGGACGATGGTGAAGTATTTCCTGGGCCAGAGCGTGCTCCGGAGTTCCTGGGACCAAGTGTTTGCCGCCTTCTGGCAGCGGTACCCGAATCCCTATAGGTACGTGGTATTTGGGAGAGCAGAACCCACCATCTCGCTATTTGGAGATCGAAGTATGGATAATCCCCGAGTAATGAGACCAGAAAGAATTCGACATCGAATCCTTCGTAGACCTTATCGGGGAAGCGGCCAGGCCAGGCCTGCAAGGTCCTGAAGGAAGGTTGGGCCTGGGTGGTGGTTTACTTGAGATCTTAGTGTAAGGTTATTTTCTCAGGGTGATGAGACAAGAAGAGGTAGCAGTAGGGGAGTTGGGAGGGATCTTGGGGTTGGAAATCCTATTCCTCTGCTCGTGGCGCTTTCCTGAGGTGCAATAAATCATGAGGTCCATTCCTGCTAGAAGGCCCAGGAATCCAGGTCAGCCAGATGGCGGGAGTTGGAATTTGCCCTGGGATGGGCTCTTAACTCTGGTGTGAACCATAGCACATACCACTCTGCAAGGTCACAGGAAGGCCTCTCTGAGCCTGGAGACTCCAAATAGGAATCCCCTCGGGCAGTCTCTTAGGGGCAGGCTCCTGAGGACCACCTTCACTCTAACACCTGCAGCAAACATGTCTTGACGGAAGACATAGTACACCGGGAGGTGACCCCTGACCAGAAACTGCTGTCCCGGCGACTCCTGACCAAGACCAACAGGATGCCTCGCTGGGCCGAGCGACTGTTTCCTGCTAATGTTGCTCACTCGGTGTACATCCTGGAGGACTCTATTGTGGACCCACAGAATCAGACCATGACCACCTTCACCTGGAACATCAACCACGCCCGGCTGATGGTGAGACACCTCCTGCTGTGATTCTGCCTCCCCCACCCCCAAATAGAGAACTCTTCAGATACGTGTGTCTAGAAAGCCATGAGGGAGCTTTTGTGGTCTGAGGCAGGTCTGGGTTACTGAGGAGTGACAGCTGTAGGGTATGACCTCACATTTTCTTCTTTTCAGCTGGTCGCCCTCTCTGGACCTGTCTGACTCATTCATACAGTAGGGGAGGGGTACCTGTCTTACTGAGTTGTCCTAAGTTCTAAATGCAAAACACTCCCATCAGGTATATGGCACAGGAGTGATGCTGAATGGGGGAGGGCAGTGGTTTTCTTTGTTTTTTTGTTTGTTTGTTTGTTTTCTGGTGATAGTTTCACTCTGTCACCCAGGCTGGAGTGCAGTGGCACAATCTCACCTCACTGCCACCACCATCTCCTGGGTTCAAGTGATTCTCGTGCCTTAGCTTCCTGAGGAGCTGGGTTTACAGGCATGCACCACCAGGCCTGGCTAATTTTTGTATTTTTAGTACAGATTGGGTTTTGCCATGCTGGCCAGCCTGGTTCTGAACTCCTAGCCTCAAGTGATCCACCCGCCTCAGCCTCCCAAAATGCTGGGATCACAGGCGAGAGCCACCTCACCCAGCATCCGTGGTTTTTAAACAGGAGCCCATCAAGCCATAAGGTACCTTGGATATATCTCCGGAAGAGGCTTTCAGCCCCTTTTCCCACTTTGACTAGAGGAGTTTCACTGTTATTTGTCTTACCTAAATGGATTTCTGCCTGAGATTTGGGGAAAGGGCGTTCCATATACCTTTGATCTATTGCTTTTAAGAAACTTTTAAACTTATGGTTTAAGGAATATCCTACAGTATCTTCTTATATGTGAATATCCTGAAAGCTTTCAGCGAATTCTCTTTCTCAATAACCTTGAGAGGTGGATATTACTCTCTTGTGAAAAGATAGAAATGTGATTCATAGAGGACACTGTCCCACAAGGTCTGAGAGTGAGTGGATATCTTACTCTGCCCGACAGTTATCTGAAGTCATCTCAGATGGTTACAGAAGAGCACCACATCTGTGTTTGGTAAATTACTAAGATAGTGTTCCAGATGTGTGAGAAAGATCTCTTTTTTTCCTGGAAAGTAATGTTCAACTTTTTCCTATCTGATCATGAGAAGTGTGATGATTGTCAATTTTTTTTTTTTTTAATGGAGTCTCCCTCTGTCACCCAGGCTGGAATGCAGTGCTGCATTCTTAGCTCACTGCAACCTCTGCTTCCTGGGTTCAAGCAATTCTCCTCCCTTAGCCTCCCAAGTAACTGGGATTACAGGCACCTGCCACCACACCCAGCTAATTTTTCACCCAGTGGTAAAACACTAGAGACAGTGCTTCACCATGTTGGCCAGGCTGGTCTCAAACTACAGACCTCAAGTGATCCGCCCGACTCAGCCTCCCAAAATGCTGGGATTACAGGCATGAGCTACCATGCCCAGCAAACGTTTGTTTTTATTTGGACTGTCAGGAAACTCCAGAGTTGCAGCAGGTGGAAGGCAGGTTACAAACATTGCATGTGTCTAGAGGCATGAAAGGAAAATCCAGGAGCAGGATGGGCTGGAAGGCCCTTTGCTGATCTCAAGAGACCTTGTGCCTTCCAGTTTTAAGGGTCAGAAGACAGGTTTTTGAGAGCAACATGACCTTATTTATGGCTTCTTGCTCTGTCAGTACCACTTGGGAGTGCAGTCAGTGGAAGGAATGGATTTTCATTGTATTCCTTCCCCTCATGAAAAGAGACAGGCAGTCAAATTTATGTGCAAGTTGGCAAAATGGAAGACTGTATCACAATTGTGGTTGGCCTGACTGCATAGGTGGTGGAGGAACGATGTGTTTACTGTGTGAACTCTGACAACAGTGGCTGGACCGAAATCCGCCGTGAAGCCTGGGTCTCCTCTAGCTTATTTGGTGTCTCCAGAGCTGTCCAGGTGAGCAGTATTGTGGGGGTTGCTGGGGCTCTGGGACCCAGGGCTTTTGGTATTGGGGCTGGGGTCAATGGGCAACTCAGTATCCTTCCCCTTCTCATCTTTTGCCAGGAATTTGGTCTTGCCCGGTTCAAAAGCAACGTGACCAAGACTATGAAGGGTTTTGAATATATCTTGGCAAAGCTGCAAGGTGAGTTTCTGGGTATGTGGAGATTCCTCATAGGGAGAGGCTCACTCGGCCTAGTGGGTGTGGAGTCTGGGTTAGTCATTGCCCTTCTCTGAGCTGGGACTCCTTGTCTGTACTGGGTGTGGGAGGAGGGTGGGTATCACCTTTCTAGTGGAGCCTGGCCCAGGGAAGGTTGGTGTCATGGGGGAGGGAAATTAGGTAGGTCTTTCAGGCACTCTCTGAAGCCAGCCACCTGCCCTTTGTGACAGGTGAGGCCCCTTCCAAAACACTTGTTGAGACAGCCAAGGAAGCCAAGGTGAAGGCAAAGGAGACGGCACTGGCAGCTACAGAGAAGGCCAAGGACCTCGCCAGCAAGGCGGCCACCAAGAAGCAGCAGCAGCAGCAGCAGTTTGTGTAGCCAGCCCACCACCACCACAGCACCCCAGACAGCTTGGCTTAGCCCCTCTGCGCTCCCTCCATTGTACTTTATCATTAAAAATCAACTTCCAGCCCTGTCTACTGTCTGGGTGGTGGGTTGAGGGTATCCAGTTTGACATCCGCAGTACACCAGGCACGTTATCCACGTCTGAGCCAGGTCTGCTTATTCTCCCATTGGGCAGCTGAGGACTCAAGCACAGAGGTGCAGTGACTTGTCTCAGGCCCCAGGTAGCCTGCAGATGAACTGGCGATAAATGCTAGACTGGAAGCCCCACAAGGGCAGGACTCTTGGTTTTGTACTCTGATGTGTCTCAAGTACCTGAAACAATATCTAGCACATAATAGGCACTCAATAAATACTTGTTGAATTCAGTCAGTCCCAGCTCTGGAGTCAGAAGGGTTTGGTTTGAATCTTGACTCCACTGTTTTTGGACCTCAGGCAACTCACATCATTCAGCCTCATTTCCATCATCTGTGGAGACAGAACAGCCTCCGAGTTGTGAGGATTAAGTGCACTGACTGGCACAGCCAACAGTGTCAGTGATGGGAACTGATCTTATTTCCTCTTCCAGTGGGTTTGTGGTTGGGAGTTCCCCCATTTTCATCAGGTAAGACTATGGACGGGAAGTTATGAAAGAGGCTTTTAATGAAAATACTGTACAGTTATGTGAGGCAACGGCCAGGGGGACTTGTCAAAGAGGGAAAGAGGCCCAAGAGGTTTCTGTCCCCTTGGAGGCAGCAGAGCCAGGTGCTTGGGCTCAGGCCCAAGCTGCTGCCCTGCAGGGGTTCAGGGAGGTCCTGATGAGTCCTGCCCCTTCCAGAGGGCCTACCTGGCAGCCAGCAGCAGGGTGTGGGGGAGCACCTGTTCCCACAAAGGGTCCTTTTAGTCCATTCCAACAGGTGAATCCTAACAGCCCTTAAGGCTTGGGGAGAGCTCCTCCCTGGCAGGTGGGCCTGGCCTGAGCAGAGGTCAGAGGCCCTCCCTGGGTGAAGAACATCATAGCCAGGCGCTGCTGCTGTGCGAGTAGCTGTGCTCCTGGCCCGCGATGAAGCCCCGTAGCAGCTCGGCCTCACCCCCAAACACCAGGCTCTCCACATCCACCTCCAGCTCCTCTGCGCAGGGAGGGGTCCAATCAGAAGACCTGGCTTGCCCCGAAGGCCACACAACCCCTCAGCCTCGGGGCACTCACCTTGGTCTGAGTCTGACCGCTCGGAGGAGAGGCCTGAGGAGTCCAGGCTGTCCGCCCGCAGCCGTTCCCGCTCGGCTGCCCCTGCCAGCCCCCGGAGCTGCTCCAGCTGCCGCTGCAGGCTCTGCTGCTTGCTGCGCAACCTCTCCTTGAGCTGCCGGGCCCGCTGCTCCTGTTCCTCCAGTTTCTGCAGATCCCAAAGGAGCGAGGGATTGCGGTCAGCGGCCTGGGGGCTTGAGTTGCACCCTAACACCACTCAACTGGGCCACGGCCACAGGGCTGATACCTACTCCAGGCACATGGCAACTAACTCCAGGTCTCGGAGGGTTGCACCCACATCCTCCAGAAAGCAAGCCCCTTTCCCGCCACGCACACGGCCTGTGAGGATGATGCCTAGATTGGGGGTGGGGAGCACCACAATCTCAAAGGCCTTTGGGGCCTACTCAGGGATAAAGGATTGGAGTGCTGTAGTGTCCAGCAGTGGGAACTGGGGGGAGGTGCACTGGTGCGTGGACACTTTCTCAGGTGCCAGGTATGTGCTGTCACAGGAAACAGACCTGGTGCTACCAGGTCTCCCCATTTCTTTTCTTTCTTTTTTTTTTTTTTTTTGAGACAAAGTCTCGCTCTGTTGCCAAGGCTGGGGAGCAGTGGCATAATCTCCACTCACTGCAACCTCCGCCTCCTGGGTTCAAGTGATTCCCGGCCTCAGCCCCCCAAGTAGCTGGGATTACAGGCACCCACCACCATGCCTGGCTACTTTTTTTTTTTTTTTTTGAGATGGAGTTTTAGCACGTTACCCAGGCTGGAGTGCAATGGCGGACCTCGGCTCACTGCAACCTCTGCCTTCCCAGTTCAATTGAGTCTCCTGCCTTAGCCTCCTGAGTAGCTGGGACTACAGGCGCATGCCACCACATCTGACTAATTTTTGTATTTTTAGTAGAGATGGAGTTTCACCATGTTGGCCAGGCTGGTCTTTAACTCCTGACCTCAGGTGATCCGCCCACCTCGGCCTCCCAAAGTGCTGGGATTACAGGTGTGAGTTAGTGCACCCGGCCCCCTATTTCTTCACGAGAAGCTGGAAAGTCAGATTTTTCAGGTGAAATGTCTTCTGAGGGGTTGAAAACTAATTTACATTTTTAGAAAACTACAGAACAAAGGCTGCCAGTTTGTAGCTCCTGGTCATGACCCCTCAAGAGTGCAAAGGCGTTAGCACCCTCCTATCCCCCTACCTCCCAAGCTCTTCCAGCCCTGAAGTTCCAAAGAATGGACGGCCAAGGGCTCTCCCAGGCAGAGCCCTCAGTGGCAGAAGCTTACATTTGGTCACTCAACAACAAGGGGAAAATTGGGCCATGGGACCTTTTGGACCAGGCACAGAAAGAGGAGTAAGAGCTGCCAAGGCGAACATGGGGAGGAAGAAACGTTGAGGCAGAGGGAGCCTGGGAAGAGTGTGGAGCATTCAGCTTCCGTGGGGAATAGGGAGAGACGAGGCTGAAAGTACAGCCTACTAGCAAGGCCTGGGTTATGAAGGGCCTTGTGATTCACAGGAAGGAGCAAAGGCTTTGTCCTGCCAGGGGCGACTGCGGGGTTTTCAGCAGGAGATGGGTCTAAGTAATCTGTGTGCTGCAGAGATCATTCTAGAGCAAAGTAGAAGACAGCCAGGTGGAGGCAAAACAGGACGCAGGAAAGCTGGGAAGAGGCTGGTGAATTAGTCCAGGAGGGGGGTGATGGAGCCCCAGAAAAGGAGCATCCCCAGGTCCTGCCCACGGGCCGGCCAGCCCATGAGGGGCACACATCATCCATCCGAGAACCAGGCCAGGCAAGCTCTGTGTGAGAAACTGGGCCATTAACCCAACCAGTGTTATTCAGCCACAATGATGGTAATAACACACACCTGGGGGCTCGAAGCTGTGGTTTATTTGCTGACAGCACATAGGTCCACATGTGCCACAGCCCCCAGAGCCTAGAATAGGGCCTGGCCAAACCAGGGCTCAATAAACACTTGGAGGAGATAATGCAAGCCAGGGACCCGGGCATGGATCCTGAATCTGCCTCCCATCAGCTGTGCGACCTGCCTCTCAGCCTAGCTGTGCCTCCACTTATTCTTCTGTCAGGAGGGTCAGGAGGGCAGGAAAAGTCCTGTGGTTTCCAAGGCCACAGGGCTGCCAGGGCCACTAGGCCTTTATTCAGCACACCCATTCTTGACCACCAGAAGGCACTGAGCTCAGCCCCAGCCGCAGCAGGGGTCCTAGGAGTGACTGGCATCTTCTCCGTCCCTTCCTCTCAAGTCGCTGGAGCTGCCTCCCAGGTGGCACCAGGATAGACTGCCCATAACAGAAGGCTTTGAAGGATGGGAGAGCAGGAGAGCAAGGACCAACCCTGTACAGTCCCAAGGACCCCCACAAACGTCCCATCACAAAATTCAACAGCCATACCCTCCCAGCAAACAGGAGGAAAGGTTAGTCCAGACGGGCTAAGTGACTTGCCCAAGGTCTCAAGGCTGAGATATAAGTGATAACAGCTGTAACAGCAGCAATGAACATTTATAGAGTGAACTCCTTTAAGTCTCAACAACCCTCTGAGTTATTGTCTGCTTTTCTTCTCATTTAACGGATTTGGAAAGTAAAAGCTCAGAGAGCAGTCCCAAGTCACACCTTAGGCCTCGTTCCCCAGTCCCACCAGCCCCTCCACAGCACAGCCCTCCATACACCAGGGCAAGCCAGTCTGGCGCAGCAGGGGGCTTCACCTGGATGTGCATCCTGGCACGGCGCAGCAGGCTCAGCGTGGTGTATCGGGCACAGTCGGCCCCCAGGGGCATCTGCTGTTTCAGCCGCTCCAGACACCGCTTCAACTGGGCCCTCCTGTGGGGGAAGAGGTCTGGAGGGCAGTGCCAGCTCCGTCTTGCTGGCCACAGGGATGGAAGGCCAGAGGGAAGTGGCCCCTAGGGGCTGGCGCTGTCAGGGCAGGGCTGGGACTCACCTGCGCTTCTCCAGTTCATTGTGCACAGACCTGCCAATGCCAGAGAGAACGGGGTGAGGGGGAATCAGCTACTGCTCATGCCCTCAATCCCAGTGCTCCCAGTGGCTCAAGAGCTACTACAGATGTCTGCCCCAAACAAGCCCCCTGTGAAGACTTCATGCTGGCCTCAGACACCAGAGTCCCCTGGCAGGGTGTGGGGAGTCAAAGACACACAGCCAAATGCTTAACAGAAGCCTGCCCAGGTGGGTATGGGGGTCCTAACAAGGCCCCCTACCAGTTGGTCAGGAAGGGCTTCCCAGACAGGTGACAGCTAAATGCAGAAACAGAAGTTTCCCAAGCAGGTAGTGGAGGAAGAGGCATCCAAATAGGAGGGAACAGCATATGCAAAGGGCTGGGGAGAGGACAGAAAAGGAGGAAGCCAGCGGGGGAGGTGAGTGGCCCGATGGGTGGAGTGCCAGAGTGCGAGTGGAATTGGGACCGCCACTGTTGTTTGCAGTTCCTGGCACATCTAGAGGTGCTCAAGAAGTCCTTGAATGAATAGAAAGGTGTGAGAGTGTTTGGAGAGTGGGGAGATGGCAGGAGGGGTCTGAATGCTTCCTGGAGCAGGACCCCTGGCCCAAAAGATGCAAGCAACAAGTGGACAGAAGAGGGCCCGACCGGGGGCGGCGCCCACCCAACCCCCACTCCCGCGGCCTCGGCCTTCCTCACCGCCCGCTGTCCTGCGCGCCAGGAGTCTGGGGAGGTCGCTTCTTCCTCCTGTGTATGGAGCCGGGACTGCGGTGCGGGCACAGGGACGCATAACCGTGCTCGGCCTCTGCCAGAGAGAGCCCCCGCCCGCGTCAGGCTGGGGCTGGACCTGGTCCCAGCGGAAGCCCCAGGCACAGCACGGTTCAGTAAAGGCTTTTGGCGCCAGGACCATTTCCGCAGCCCTCCCTGCTCTACAGCCCCGGGATCCTCTCGCGTTGAGGGCGGGGCGCCCGGGGGTTACTGTCCTAAGGCCATGCATCCTTCAAGCCGGAAGCCAGATCCAGTCCAGGGCCGTGTCAGCGAGGTCGCCACCTGGAATCCAGCCAAGGGTTCTTCCTCACCTCTCTCACGGCGCTCCAGGAACTCGGCCGCCTGTAGCAGGACCTGGATGTTGCTGGCCACGGGTTCCATGTCGGCGACAGCTGGAGGCGGGCTGGCCTAAGGAGCCGGCCGGAGCAGCGGCTGCACTACTTTTGTTACAAAGTAACTGACACGGTGCAACAAACACAGGGGCCAGCCCCGCCCCCGGGACGCCCCCGCCCGCGGGAACGCCCAGCCCTTGGCCCCGCCCCTCTGGAACCCGCCTCGGAGCCGCAGCCCATGCTCCGGCAACCGCCCCGCCCCGAGTGGTCTGGGAATCTCCAGGGGCAGGTAAGGGCGCTGGCTCCAGGCCTGGCCCTGGAGTGAATCCTCAGGCTGACGGGTGCTGCTTCTTGCCCGCTTCTTTCATCCACCCACGCCGGCTCATTGGCGTCTTTGATCTCAGCTTCCAGCCCCGTGCTGGTTACTATCCCAGCACGTAGCGAGGTGCTTTGGGGGCCAGATGGTCCCCTGGAGGCCCCGGGCCCAGCCGCTGCACGTGGGCTCCGCGGGGGCGGGGCCTGCCGGCCGCCTCACGCCTGTTCGCCCATGGCCTCTCGAGACTCGCTGTCGTCATCCTCGGGGCGGGGCCGGGGAGCCTCTGATGCCCTATTGGCTGGTACTCCGCCCCGCCCTCTCCCGCCGCTGGTCCACACGTTCCGGCGGGAAAAGAAGCAGGTTTCAAATTTGAAAACCCGAGCGATGGGGCGGGGTTTAGCGGGGAGCTGAGCCGCAATGCGCAGGCGCCGGCGGAGGGGCGGCGGACCCAGCCCCTGCGCTTCAGGGTCTGTCCCCACGCCTGCCTGCCATCTGCCCCGTAAGACCCCCGTGGGCCCTAGTTTCTCACTGCATCGAATGGGAATAATCTCTCGGCCCCCCTCCTCTTCTGTGGGGACGCTGTTGTTGCTACGAAAACGTCAGTGGGGTAACAGCTTCCCAAGGCAGACCATACCCTGGAAGCACCCGAAATGGCTTTTTCCGGAACCCTGGGTTCTGGTGTCCACAGAGTTGGGCTCCTCTTCTGTCACTGATGTCTCAGCTGTGTGTGACTCTGGAAGTAACCTCCATCTCTAAGCTCCAGGAGCCCTGCGACAGCGTTCAAGGATCGGAGCCAATGCCTTTGCAGTGCCCACGGCATGAAGGAGCCGCGCATCTCAAAGGCCAGTGCAACCAGAGGCCACCGTTTGCCTCCCAGGCAGCCCCTGCTTGCCTTACTCAGAGTCCATGAACCCTTCTTGAACCTGACTCTCCTAGCCCGCCGAAGGAGTGGCTGTGATGACTTCTAGGCGCAGCACCAGTGGGTGGGGCCACATCTGGGGACAGGAAGATGAAAGTAGCTGTAGCAGGGTGGAGCATTACTGCCAGCTGTGGGCCGAGTTTGTGACCCAAGTAACCCCAAAATAGAGAGGGGAGAGAAGTGAGGGGGATAGATGCTTTGTAAAGAGACAGTCCTGGTAAAAACCACAGGAACAAGTCAGGCCTCAGTTCCTTGGGGGAAAAAAAAATTTTTTTTTGAGTCTTGCTCTGTTGCCCAGGCTGAAGTGCAACAGCTCCATCTCGGCTCACTGCAATCTCCACTTCCTGGGTTCAAGTGATTCTCCTGCCTCAGCCTCCCCAGTAGCTGGGATTACAGGAGCCCACCACCATACCCAGCTAATTTTTGTATTTTTAGTAGAGATGGGGTTTCACCTTGTTGGACAGGCTGGTACCGAACTCCTGACCTCAGGGGATCCACCCGCCCTTGGCCTCCCAAAGTGTTGGAATTACAGGTGTGAGCCACCACACCCAGCTGGGAAAAATCTTAAAGTTTCTCTGAAAGTTGCTCATAGAGGAATGACTGCCTGTTCAGGCAGGAACTGCTGCCAGGGGCGATCCATCTACCCATCTGCCTATCCTTCACTCAGTGAGATACTCGCTGAGCACTCACTGGACACCAGATGCTGTGCTTGGGACTGGAGGACATATGATGGGCAAAAGCACATAGAGACCCTGACCTTGCAGAGCTCATAGGCTTGAGGGGGAGAGGCACCAATACAGTCACAGGAAGGTGGAGGTCCAGCTGGACAGGTCCTCACAGGGAGAGACCTTGCCCACGGCACATTCTAAGGAACATTTGACCTCATCGGGGAGGTCAGAGAAGGCTTTTCTGGGGAAATGGATGAAGAGGTGTTATCTAAGTATAGGAGAGATGCAAGAATTCTAGACAAACAAACAGCACATGGAAAGGCTCTGGGGCTGAAAGGAGCGTGGCAGGGGTGGTATGGTTTATACAGAGCAAATGGCCTGGTGCAGGCTGACAATGGGGAGGTGCAGAGCCCAGAACATGCTGTTGGGTTCCCTCAAACTCCCGCCTGCAATCAGCCATGTCTGAAGGAAGAAGTCACAAGGCTTGTGAATGAATTTCCAATTTTATTTCGCTAAAGTCAGCACCACATGGTACAGGCACGAACCTCCTCAGACATCTGGGCCCCAGGTGGTCTGGCCTCCAGTCTCGGTCGGGTAGAGGTGAGGAGGTTCTGAAGGAGGGAAGTTATCAGAAGAGGGAAAGAAAGAAGCATACATTAGTTGAAGACATGGCCAGGAGGTGGTGGAAGTCAGGCTGGGCCTGTAGGGGGGCTGGACTGCCCATGTCAAGAAGTTTGGACTTCATCCTAGGAGCCACAGAGCAGTTTCGAGCCAGGGACAGCATGCGAGCTGGGGTCAAGGCCACTGGCCAGGGCCGGACAGGAACAATACATCCCGAGGAACAGGGCATGGGGGGATCTGGCCTGGACCAGCTGGGCTCCCTGCCCCAAGCCCTTGAATGTCCCCTGCACCCCTCTGAGAAAATGCTAGAGCTAGTGGCCTCTGGGCACAGGACTGGGCAGAGGAACTCCAGTGTCCCCTCAGCAGTGAATGGCCCAGATCCTCTGCCCTGGACTCTGCAGGGTCCTGCGCTGTGCCCTATGACCTCCCGGCCCACTGTAACGGGCTCTGCTGCCCATACTTGCAGTGCAGGCTCTACCAGGGACTACGATTCTCTGGGCTCCAAGAACAGAGACTGCATCTGTGCCCTGAGTGGGAGGGGAGAAGGGGGACCACCACCCCATGTTTTTGTCCCAGTCTGGACCTCTTGGAAGAGGGCAGCTGGCCCTGGGCTCACCATCCTCCTCCATCCCATGGACAGGGTGCAGGAGGAGATGGCTCTGCGTTCCCCAGATCCCTTTCCCCTTCCCCGCTGCAGGGGAGAGTTGTGGCGGGGAGTCAGGGGACTGGCTCTGACCCTGGACCTCTGCCCAGCCTCCTTCCTGGGCTGCCCCCAGCCTCCCCTCTCCCAGAGAGCAAGCAGCACTCTGTAGTCGCAGAGCTAACCAGGTCACGGCCCCGCTGAAAGATGAACTCCCCTGCTGAAGGCCTATGCTCCCATGGCCTTCAGGAGAAAGTTTGAGCTGGGCCATGCCCCTCCTTCTGCCATGGCAGGGGACATGCCATGCCCTTGCCCACCTCCCTGCCTCTGCCGTCTCGGCTCAACGTCACTTGCTCCAGGAGGTTCCCAGGCCCTCCCTCCTTCGGCAGATCCTCCCAAGCAGCAGTGGGCCCTGCGTCCCTCAGGGTCAACCTCTTCCCACAGACCATGACCTCAGCAACAGAGCAAACCAATGCCAAACAGAGGCTTGGCCAAGCCATGGGCCAGGGGTAGGGAAGGGCTGGTGGGCCTGTGTCTCCATGCCCACAGGATGTCGGGGGAAGAAGCACCCAGCAGACCCCACACAAGGCTTCTGGAACGCCCCCAGGCTGTTGCGGCAGTGCAGCATAATGACCGGTCAAGATTCGGGTGCCAGCCAATCTCTCGCTTAGTGTCACAGGGGCTAAGCCATGAGGCCAGACCTGGCTAGACAGGTCTCAGAAGTGCCTGGCAGCCCCTGCTATCCTAGGTGGAACGCTGCAATCAGGCCTCTGTAGGATCAGTGGTATGGCCATTTTTTTGTTTTTTGAGGTGGGGTCTCGTGCTTTCACCCAGGCCAGAGTGCAGGAGCACAGTCAAGCTCACTGCGGCCTTGGCCTGCTGGGCTCAGGCAGTCCTCCTGCCTCAGCTTCCAGAGTAGCTGGGACCACAGGTGCATGCCAACATGCCTAATTCATTTTTTGTAGAAGTGGTGTCTCACTCTATTTCCCAGGCTGGTCTTAAACTCTTAGGCTCAAGCAACCCTCCCACCTGGGCCTTGCAAAGTGGTGGGTTTACAGGTGTGACAGTCCCAAGTCCCAGCTGCTGCTTCTTTTTTTTTTTTTTTTTTTTTTTGAGATGGAGTCTCACTCCTGCCCAGGCTGGAGTGCAGTGGCGTGATCTCAGCTCACCACAACCTCCACCTCCCAGGTTCAAGCAATTCTCCTGCCTCGGCCTCCTGAGTAGTTGGGATTACAGGCATCTGCCACCATGCCCAGCTAATTTTTTGTTTTTTTAGTAGAGACGGGGTTTCACCATGTTGGTCAGGCTGGTCTCAAACTCCAGACTTCAGGTGATCTGCCTGCCTCGGCCTCCCAAAGTTCTGGGATTACAGGCATGAACTACTGCGCCTGGCCAAGTCCCAGCTTCTTAATGTGGAAATATGAATAATTCATTTTATTCCTTCTTTTCTCATGGACTACTTTTACTACAGCCCACACACTTTGATGTGGTTCTGTTTTGATTCAGATAGATATTTTCAAATTCCCCTCAGAATTTTTTCTCTGATTTGTGACCCATGAATAACTTGAAGTGTGTTCCTTAATTTCTAATATTTGGGAATTTTTCAGATATCGCTTTGTTATTGGTTGGTAATTCAATTCTGTTTCATTTAGAGAATATACTCATGATTTTGATCATCTGAAATTTATCAAGCCCTATATGGCCCAGTGTATGACCTATCTTTTTTTTCTTTTGAGATGGAGTCTTGCTCTGTCGCCAAGATTGGAGTGCAGTGGCCTGATCTCGGCTCACTGCAACCTCCACCTCCCATGTTCAGACAATTCTCTTCCCTCAGCCTCCCAAGTATCTGGGACTACAGGCATGCACCAACATATCCAGCTAATTTTTGTATTTTTAGTAGAGAGGCGGTTTCATCATGTTGGCCAGGCTGGTCTCGAACTCCTAACCTCAAGTGATCCACTGCCTTTGCCTCCCGAAGTACTGGGATTACAGATATGAGCCACTGTGCCTGGCCTGTATGACCTAGCATGTGACCTTCACATGTTATGTGAAAATAACGTGCATCCTCCAGCAAACAATTTTTATATCCTTACTAATTTTTATTGTCTACATATTGTATCAATAACTAGGAGACAAGTGTTACAATCTCCAACTACAGTCATGGAGTTATCAATATATCTGAGTTCTGTCACATTTTACTTTGTATATTGTGAAACAGTATTACTGGGTACATATACATCTGTGATTGTTACATCTTCTGAGGACTTTATTCTTTTATAGTATGAAACATCCCTCTTTATCTTTGGCAATCTCCTTTTCTTTAAGACTGCATTGTCTGGGCCGGGCTCTGTGGCTCACGCCTGTAATCCCAGCACTTTGGGAGGCTGACGTGGGCAGCTCACTTGAGGTCGGGAGTTTGACACCAGCCTGGTCAGTGTGGTGAAACCCTGTCTCTACTAAAAATACAAAAATTAGCCTGGTATGGTGATAGATGACTATAATCCCAGCCACTCAGGAAGCTGAGGCAGGAGAATTACTTGAACCTGGGAGGTGGAGGTTGCAGTGAGCCGAGCTCGAGCCATTGCACTCCAGCCTGGGAAACAGAACAAGACTCCGTCTCAAAAAAAAAGACTGCATTGTCTAACATTAACCTAGTCACAACAGCTTTCTTTTGATTAGTGCTTGTGTGCTCTATTTTTCCCTATCTTTTTACTTGTAACCTATTGGTGTCTTAGTATCTAACAGATTTTTCTTGCAAATAGCATATAGCTGTTCTGGAAAATAGCCGTTTATCAAAATCCTTTTTTGATCTAATAACCTCTGCCTTTTAACTGTATGTAGTAAAATTATTTTAGTATGGTGGGGGCTTTTTTTGTTTTGTTTTGTATTTGTCCCATCTGTCTTTTACCCTTTTTTTCCTCCTTTTCTGACTTCTGCATTTTTTTATTTTTTTATTTTTTTTGAGATGGAGTCTTGCTCTGTTGCCAGGCTGGAGTGCAGTGGCACGATCTCAGTTCACTGCAACCTCTGCCTCCCGGGTTCAAGCAATTCTCCTGCCTCAGCCTCTTGAGTAGCTGGGACTACAGGCCCAAGCTACCACACCCAGCTAATTTTTGTATTTTTTAGTAGAGACAGGGTTTCACCATGTTGGCCAGGATGGTCTCGATGTCTTGACCTTGTGATCCGCCCGCCTCGGCCTCCCAAAGTGCTGAGATTACAGGTGTGAGCCACTGCGCCTGGCCTGACTTCTGCATTATTTCAGTCTCTATTAGCATTCCAAGGTATATCCAAATTGGCTTCTTATCTGTAAACTCTTTTAAGTGGCCTAATTTTAATTGGTTACTTTAAGAATTATATGTCTAAATTATCAGGAATTATATGTCTCTATTATCATTGAGTTAATATTATATCATTTTATACATAATCTAAGAAACACAGGGGCTGGGTACGGTGGCTCACCTGTAATCCCAGCACAATGGAAGACAGAGGTGCATGGATCACTTGAGCCCAGGAGCTCAAGTCAGCCTGGGCAACATTATGAGACCCCTTCTCTACAAAAAATACAAAAATCAGCTGGGCGTGGTGGTGTGTGCCTGTAATCCCAGCTGCTCAGGAGGCTGAGATGGGAGGATCACCTGAGCCTGGGGAGACAGAGGCTGCAATGAGCCAAGATTGTGCCCGTGCACTCCATTCTGGGTGACGAGTGAGATTCTGTCTCAAAAAAAAAAGAAAAAAAAACAAAAAACAAAAAACACCAGTATACTTCCATTCATTCTGCCTCCTACCATTCATTTTCTATTACTGTTATATACTTTCATTCTACACATATTGTATTTCCTAAAACACACAGTTTTGCCTTAAACAATTGACTTTTTTAAAATTTCAATAATGGGCATGGTGACTCAAGCCTGTAATCCCAGCACTCTAGGAGGCCAAGGTGGGCGGATCACTTGAGGTCAGGAGTTCTAGACCAGCCTGACCAAAAAAGTGAGACTCCATCTCTACTGTCTGTACTAAAAATGCAAAAATTGGCTGGGTATGGGGTGGCTATGCCTGTAATCCCAGCTACTCAGGAGGCTGAGGCAGGAGAATTGCTTGAACTCAGGAGGCAGAGGTTGCAGTGAGCCAAGATCATGCCACTGCACTCCAGTTTGGGCGTCAGAGTGAGACTCTGCCTCAAAAAAATAAATAGATAATGATTGATAGATTGATACACAATAGATAAATAGATATGACAGATTTGTAGATGATTGATAGATGACAGATTATAATGATTGATAGACTGACAGATAGACAGACAGATAGATATACACATCAACAGTCTTTTCTGTTTCCCCACACAGCTGTCATGTCCATCACTCCTCATTCCTTTCTGTAGATCTGGGCTGCATCTGGTGTCGCCTGCCTTCTGCCTGAGGTGCTGCTCCCTCTGACATTTCTTGTGGCATGGGTCTTCTAAAAACAAATTATTTTTCTTATCTGAAAACGTATGCATTTTGCCTTCATTTTGGAAGCATGTTTACATTAAATGTAGATTCTAGGTTCACAGTCTTTCAGTCCTTTGATCATGTTCCTCATTTGCCTTCTGATGTGAATTTTTTTCGTTTTTTTTTTTGAGACGGAGCCTCACTCTGTTGCCCAGGATAGAGTGCAGTGGCACCATCTGGGCTCATTACAACCTCCGCCTCCCAGGTTCAAGCAATTCTTCTCCCTTAGCCTTCCAAGTAGCTGGGATTACAAGCATATGTCACCACCCCCGGCTAATTTTTGTACTTTTAGTAGAGATGAGGTTTCACTGTGTTGACCGAGCTGATCTTGAACTCCAGACCTCAAGCAATCCGCCCACCTTGGCCCCCTAAAGTGTTGGGATTACAGGCATGAGCCACCACACCCAGCCTGATTTGTATTTTTTCTAAGTCAGCTGAAATTCTTATTTTTCCACTGTATATAATGTATTGTTTTCCTCTGCTTTTTTTTTTTTTTTTTTTTTTTTTAGACAAAGTCCGCTCTGTTGACCAGGGGAGTGCAGTGGCACGATCTTGGCTCACTGCAACCTTCGCCTCCCGGGTTCAAGTGATTCTCCTACCTCAGCTTCCTGAGTGGCTGGCATTACAGGTGTGTGCCACCATGCCCGGCTAATTTTTGTGTTTTTAGTAGAGACGGGGTTTCTCCATGTTAGTCAGGCTGGTCTCGAACTCCTGACCTTGTGATCTGCCTGCCTCGGACTCCCAAAGTGCTGGGATTATAGGTGTGAGCCACCACGCCTGGCCTTTTCTATCTGCTTTTAATATTGTCTCTTCATCTTTGGTTTTCAACTGTTGGCTGTGACATATCTGGGTGTAGTTTTCTTTATGTTTGCCTTGCTTGGGGTGTCTTGAGCGTCTGCAAAAATTTTCAGTTCTTTTCTCTTAATATTTTTCCTGCCTTATTCTATCCCTTCTCTCCTACTCTAACCCCAATTTTATGTATATTGCCCAACTTGGTAACATCTGAAGGGTCTTATTTTGTTGCCCAAGCTGGAGTGCAGTGGCAGGAACATGGCTTACTGCAGCTTTGACTTCCTAGGCTCAGGCAATCTTCCTGCCTTGGCCTCCTAAGTAGCTGGGATTACAGTAGCGCAACACCATGCCCAGCTAATATTTTGTATTTTTTGTAGAGATAGGGTTTTGCCAAGTTGCCCAGGCTGGTATTGAACTCTTGAGCTCAAGGAATCAGCCCTCCTCGGCCGCCCAAAGTGATAGGATTACAGGCGTGCGCCACCTTGCCTGACTTTTCCTATTTTAGTCAACAAATGTTTCACTTGCCTATTCCAATTCTTCATCACATCATCACTCTGGGGAGGCTGTCTCTGCCCACTGCTGGACATTATGTGCTGTAAAACGTGTTCCTTGGTCTGAAGAAATATGACCTGGCAGTCCAAATTGGTGTATCTTTGGTTCCAGTCCTTCTACTGTGCTGTGAGCATTTGCATCTGTCACAGGGAAGCTGAGCCCAGTGTGCAGAGTGACCGTCTTCCTGCCATGACTTACTGATGGCCTCCTGGGGCTACAGGCTTCAGTGTGACTTGCCCAAGATGTACAGGCCTCCTCAGGGAGCCTCCCCATAGCCGTCTGCAGCCTCTCTCTCTCTCTCGCTGGCAGACAGATAAGTTACTGGCATTTTGTGCCTCAGAGGGTACAAGGGGAACATGTCTAGACTCAGCCCATGCCTGCAGTGTGGCAGCCCCTGTGTGTCCCTCATATCATGGAGCCAGGTGGCCTCCTTAGGTGAGCACACCGGAATATCCACTGGTTCCAGTCACCTCCTGATCCTGGAATGGAGTTCTTCTGATGCGCATCAAATGTCCTACTTTAATGTACCCCTCCAATTCCCATAGTGATGTCACAGACCCATGCCCCATTTAGGCATCCCACTAATAGGCCAGTTCTCCATTGCCCTTCTGCTGACTGTGCGGGCAGGTTGCCCACTGCCAATGAGATGTAGCACAAATACCAGTCAATTCAACCCACTGAGCTGATTTGTTTTTACCTTCTTTGACGGTCTTCCAGACAGGAAGCTGTCCCATCACCTTGAGACTTCCATCCCTAAACCCAGCGGCTCTTTGTTGGTCAATAGAGAGCTGTTAATAGAGCACTGCCCACGTGGCCCGTGAAACTCCTTAGGTGGCTCCGAAGTTGCCTGTCGGGGAAAGAGGCTCCCGCTCTGGATGGCCTCCTTGCATTCCCCATACAGCACATTCTAGAAAAATCATTTCCAATTTATCATGAATCCTTCCAAGCACTGCCCTCCTCATCAGAGTATTTCCTCAACATCACCCAAGAAATTATGAGTATTTCAGGTTTCAAGGTTATTTTACATCAAGTTATAGGGGCAACTGGACTTTAATTAAATCCAATAGCAAGTTAGAATCATCTCTCAAATGGAAATTTCCTGGTTCAAAATCCCAGTGATTGCCACTAGGTGGCACTCAGGCTTTTGCCCTCAGCTCCAGGCTGTTCCTCAGGAGGGCTATTGTACAACAAATTAACAACTTGCATGGCTTGGGCCATCTTACTGGTTTCCATCAAGTATATCCATCAATATTAGCAGGTGGGGAGATTTACATGCCTTCTGCTTTACCATGCTAAGTAAGAAACTCCTCAGCCAGACCCGATATCCACCCCCATAGTACATTCAGGTAAAGGAGCTGCATTCACTCTGCATAAAGCCTGTTCAACCCTCCCAGTTTCCATTCCATCGGGTATCACATTCCCATTTTCTCCAAATCAAACTCTTGCTCCCATTAGGAGCAAGATGAATCTAGGGCTTCACAAATAGATTTTGGAATCACAGTGCATGGGGGTTCCACAGAAAGGTGTCCCAGTAAAGTCTCCTGCAGCCCCTAACCATTTCACCCCCTCATGTCCACACAGCCTTGGGTCCCCAGTGGATGTTGGTCATTATCCTGATTAGATTGTGGGACAATTGCCCCAGGTGACTACCTGTCAGCTTTCTCCTTGCCATGTTTCCCTCTGGCTTTTTTTTTTTTTTTTTTTGGAAACAGAGTCTCACTCTGCTGCTTAGGCTGGAATGCAATGACGCAATCTCAGTTCACTGTAACCTCTGCCTCCCAGGTTCAAGTGATTTTCCTGTCTCAGACTCCTGAGTAGCTGGGATTTCAGGCACATGCCACCACGTCCAGCTAATTTTTTTTGTGGTTGTTTTTATTTTTAGTAGAGATGGGGGTTTCATCATGTTGGCCAGGCTGGTCTTGAACTCCTGACCTCAGATGCTCCATCTGTCTCCACCTCCCAAAGTGCTGAGATTACAGCCCAGCCTCCCTCTGGTATTTTAAAATCCTCCAAATGGCTGGGCTTGGTGGCTAATGCCTGTAATCCCAGCACTTTGGAAGGCAGAGGTTTGTGAATCATAAGGTCAGGAGTCCAAGACCAGCCTGGCCAACATGATGAAACCCTGAATTACTAAAAATACAAAAATCAGCTGGGCACGATGGCAGGCGCCTTAATCCCAGCTACTCAGGAGGCTGAGGCAGGAGACTCCCGTGAACCTGGTGGCAGCAGTGGCAGTGAGCCAAGATCGTGCCATTGCACTCCAGCCTGGGCAAGAGTGAGACTGTGTCTCAAAAAAAAAAAAAAAAAAATCTTCCAAATTAGGCTGAATAAATCAGATTTCTTTAGGACCTTTCAATAGTGGGGGACCAACAGAGGCTCCTATCTGTCCCCCAAGGACTTCCAAGGGTGTTGGAGTAACCTTTGTTTTGACCCCATCAATGTCTACTTTATTTATTTTAGCCCATTTCATAAGAAGCACTTAAAGATTGCCGTCCTGCTGAGTCTCTTGACTCTTCCCTTTGTTTTCCCCATTCTCTTGTGAATCATGTGAATCATTCTAACCATCTTCACTGTTGTTTCAGCATAATTTTTCCCTTCAATAGTGGCCCTGGGAACAGCTGTAGCTCAGACCAACCACAATCCAAGCTTGGTCCAATCTCAGGATCTGCCCTATCACTATATTTTGCCTTTATTGCTGCTACAGAGAACAATAGGATGATATATTTAGCTTGTTTCTTGTTACTCTGCATTTCCTTATACATCTAGTGAACTAACTCCTTGGGCGTTGGATCTATCATTTCTAAAATTCATTATTAACTTTCGCCTCTAGTAACTGATCACAGCACAGCTGTATTTCTATACCATGGTGAACTCATGACCCTCCAGGAATCAAAGGTTCATCATATTCCATCCTCTCATTCAATTCCTAAAGATAGTAAATTACTCACCTACAAGCATGCCTTTCATATTCAAACCAAGCTATCCAGAGCCCATACCCTCAATCTTCTGCTTTACTGGGCTCTTACACGCTGAGCCACAATCCCCCAGAGACAGGACAACTAGGATATCCAACCCCAAAGCCACTGAAATTATTCAAGCTAGACAATTCTAGACCTGCTCACTCTGCCTCTCAGGTTCCTTCCCAAGCAAACCACAATAAAAGCTTTTGCTCCCAGTTCCTCTCCCTCTCTCTGCCTCCTGCCCAACCCTGGTGCTTCCCCATGTGGCCTGTGTTAATGTGTGGTGCCGCCTGTTTCTAGAGAACTGTGAGCATAAACTTCTTCCTACTATGGCAGTCATTTCTGTGTCTGTCATACCATACTTGATGAAAACAAATCCCTGGTGTCCTTACAACAGCTGGCGCAGTGAGCAGGGTGGATGGGTGGATTGACGCCAGGTGAAGATGGTATGTCCTTAAACTGCTCCTGGCTTACTAATTGGATCCACCAGGCATCGGCCATTGCCTGGAAGGCAGCCCTGGTCATTTGTGTGCCCCCGTTGATGGCTGCTGCACTGTGAGGTGTGTTGTCAGTGTTGCTGTGGATTCCCAACCTGAGGGTGGTACTCGGGAAGCTGGGTCCTCCTGGAGCTGCTGCCCAGGCTAGAGAGGTCAGTGTCTCGGACTCAGGCCACAGGGCACTCAATGTCTTTCTCCATGCTGGTGGACCACCCAGGCACCAGGACAGAGCCCCTGGAGGTATACAGGAAACTCGACTACATCGGTTTCTTCAAAACGTCCTTCCAAAGACAAGAGTGACTACCCTGCTGGCATCAGGGGATGGGTCTAACCCACTGACCAGGCAGCAATGGCAAGAGGCAGAGCCAACCGCATCAGGCTTGTATGCAGGTATCCAGTGTCGGATGGTATATGCTCCAGCGGGCACTTGATAAACCACTTCCCCTTTTCCGTCTGGCTTTTGCTGAGTCGAAGGTTTCAGCCTGTTCTCTGGAGTACAGGAAGAGTACTCCACCTGAACACCTGCTTGTGTAGCACAGCCCATTCCAGCAGTCAGTGTCAGGGTGTCCTCTTCAAGGGATCCAGACACCCTGCAAATGTTCTTGTTCAAGTCACAGACTTCTCTCCTGCTTTAGCCAGGTCCTGCAACTTTCATCTTTTAGCGTGGGGCTTTCATAATGATTTATTCTTTTTTTTAATGGTTTTAGGAAGCGAAGAATTTAATAGGCGAGAAAGAAGGAAGAGGCTCCCCCTGTACAAAGATAGAGGGAGGGGGGCTCCAGGCGGAAAGAGGGAACCCCCATGATTTATTCTTAAGTCCAAATGTTATTTGGTAGTATGTGTTCAGTTTCCAGATACAAAGGACTTTTTTCAGTTATCTTTTGGTTGCTGGTTTCCATTTATATCTCTCTATTTCGTTTGTTGTTGTTGAGACAGTCTTGTTCTGTCACCCACGCTGGAGTGCAGTGGTGAGATCTCAGCTCACTGCAATCTCTGCCTCCTGGGTTCAAGCGATTCTCCTGCCTTAGCCTCCCAGGTAGCTGGGACTACAGGCATGCACCACCACGCCTGGCTAATTTTGTATTTTTAGTAGAGAGAGAGTTTCACCACGTTGTCCAGGCTGGTCTCAAACTCCTGACCTCAGTTGATCCATCTGCCTCAGCCTCCCAAAGTGCTGGGATTACAGGGGTGAGCCCCGGCGTCCAGCCTGATAAAATGTTTTGTTACATGTGTTCATTTACATTTATTGATAAATTTCTGGTATTTTGACCTCAACCCTCTTGTGCAATATATTTCATATTTACTCTTTATTGCTTTACTTTTACAGTGTTTCATTCTCTGTGGGATTGTGTTTATTTTTGTATTTCTTGGGAATGATGGTAAGAGGGGAAAAAAAACCAAGATCTCAAATTAACAACTGAATGAACAACTTAAGGAACTAGAGAAAGAACTAACTAAACAGAAAGATAGCAGAAGAAAGGAAATAATAGATTAGATTAGAGAAATAGAGAACAGAGAAACAACAGAGAAAATGAAACCAAAAGTTGGTTATTTGAAAACATCAACAAAATTGACAAACCTTTAGCTAGATGCACTAGGAAGAAACAAGAAGACTCCAAATACTCAAATCAGAAATGAAAGTAGGAACATTACTACCCATTCTACACAAATAAAAAGGATTATAAGAGGGTACTATGAACAACTGTATGCCAGCAAATTGGATAACTTAGATGACATGGACAAACTGCTGGAAACATAAAACCTACCAAGATGGTATCACAAAGAAACAGAAATTCTGAATAGACCTATGATTATTAAGGAGACTGAATCAGTAATCAGATATCTCCTGACAAAGAAAAGCCTTGGACCTGACACCTTCGCTGGTAAATTCTACCAAACATTTGAAGAAGAACTAATACCAATCCTTCTCAAACTTTTCCAAAAGCTTGAAGAGAAGGGAAAACTTCCTCATTCTTTGAGGCCGGCATTAGCCCAATACCAAAGCTAGACAAAGACACTAAAAGAAAAGAAAACTACAGGCAAATATTCCTTAATGAATACTGATGTAAAGATCCTCAGCTGAGCGCAGTGACTCACGCCTGTAATCCAAACACTATGGGAGGCCGAGGTGAGTGGATCATCTGAGGTCCAGAGTTCAAGACCAGCCTGACCAACATGGTGAAACCCCATCTCTACTAAAAATACAAAAAATCAGCCGGATTAGCGGGGCATGGTGGCGCATACCTGTAGTCCTAGCTACTCCGGAGGCTGAGGCAGAAGAATCACTTGAACCTGGGAGGCAGAGGTTGCCAGTGAGCCAAGATTGTGCCACTGCACTCCAACCTAGCCAACAGAGAAAGACTCCATTTCAAAACAAAAAAATATTTCCAGGCAGGAGTGCAGTGGCACAATCGTAGCTCACTGCAACCTCAACCTCCTAGGCTTAAGCAATCCTCGTGCCTTAGCCTCCCAAGTTGCCCCATCACGCCCAGATAATTTCTTCTTTGTTTTTTCTTAGTTCTACAAGAGACTCCCCGACAGATAATTTCATTATGTTTTTGTAGAGACAGGGTCTCACAATGTTGCCCAGGCTGATCTCTAACTCCTGAGCTCAAGCAATCCTCCCACCTCAGCTTCCCAAAGTGCTGGGATTATAGGCATGAACCACTGCACCCAGCCTCTTAATCTGTTTTCCAAATACCTGAAACTGAGTCATTTATAAAGAAAAGGAATTTCTTACAATTCCGGAGGCTGGTAAGTCCAAGGTCGAGGGGCTGCATCTGGTGAGGCCTTCTTGCTGGTGGGGACTCCGCAGAGTCTGGAGGTGGCACAGGGCATTGCAGAGTGTAGCTGAGTGTGCTCACATGCTACCTCAGGTCTCTCTTCCTCTTCTCATGAAGCCACTGGTTCTCCTCCCAGGATAACCCATTAATCCACTAACCCATTTAGCCATTAATTCATGAATGGATTAATCTCGAGGGCAGAATCTTCATGATTCAATCACCTCTTTGTATTTTTTTTTTTTAGTAGAGACAGGGTTTCACCATGTTGGCCAGGCTGGTGTCAAACTCCTGACCTCAGGTGATCCGCCTATCTATCTTGGCCTCCCAAAGTGTTGAGATTACAGGCGTGAGCCACTGCGCCTGGCCATTTTTTTTTTTTTTTTTTTATTCAATCACCTCTTAAAGGCCACCCCTCTCAGTACTGCCACACTGGAGATGAAGTTTCAACATGAGTTTTAGAGGTGGCAGTCAAACCATAGCAACCTCTAAACCATCTCTGGGAGAGTTTCTAAAGGAGCTATACCTCAAAATCAGAAAGTGCAAAAGACATGGATATAAGAATCAGAGCTAAGAGACCAGGAAAGCAGGTGATTGCATGTTTTGTTTTGTTTTTTTCTTTTGAGATGGAGTCTCTGTCACTCAAGCTGGAGTGCAGTGGCGCGATCTCTGCTCACTGCAACCTCCACTGCCCGGGTTCAAGTGATTCTCCTGCCTCTGCCTCCAGAGTAGCTGGGGTGTTAGGTGTGCACCACCTGCCAAGATAATTTTTGTAGAGATGGGGTTTCACCAGCTGGGTGTGGTGGCTCATGCCTGTAATCCAAGTACTTTGGAGGCCAAGGCAGCTGGATCATCTGAGGTCAGGAGTTCGAGACCAGCCTGACCAACATGGTGAAACCCCGTCTTATAAAAGAAAAAAAAAAAAAAGAGTTGGGGTTTCACCATGTTGGTCAGGCTGGTCTCGAACTCCTGACCTCAAGGTCTGCCCACCTCAGCCTCTCAGAGTGCTGGGATTACAGACGTGAGTCACTGCACCCAGCCTGTTTTTTTTCTTTTTTCTTTTTTTTTAATTAACAGCAGTTTGGAACCAAAATTCCAAATAAATTCTGCTGACTTCCTGTTCTATCATTTCAGGATGACGGGTGAGGACAGGCTACATGTGATTGCCCCAAAGCATACTAAGAGAATCCAGGTCCAGGAGTCCAGATTTCTGGAGATTTCTACCAAGCAGCGGTGCCCAAGACCAGCTGTAATGATGAGGATGTGCCATTGCATGGCACGTGGCCCAGAGTCATCAGTTTATTACATATTGGTCATCTTCACTACCTGACTTCACAAAGTCAATCCAGGGTTTGCCTAGGTCCCTCCTAACGCCTTCTCTCTCCACAAGATCTGCTCGCTCCTAAATTGACTAATCTGTTGGCCAGATGCAATGGCTCACACCTATAATCCTTGCACTTTGGGAGGCCTGGGCAGGAGTATTGCTTAAGCTCAGGAGTTCAAGATCAGCCTGGGCAACATGGTGAAACATCATCTCTACAAAAAATACAAAAGCTAGGGCCAGGTGCAGTGGCTCATGCCTGTGATACCAGCACTTTGGGAGGCCAAGATGGGCAGATCACCTGAGGTAAGAAGTCTGAGACCAGCCTGGCCAACATGGTGAAACCCTGTCTCTACTAAAAATACAAAAATTAGCTGGGTGTGGTGGCACGTGCCTGTAATCCCAGCTTCTCGGGAGGCTGAGGCAAGAGAATTGCTACAATCTGGGAGGTAGAGGTTGCAGTTTGCCGAGATCACACCACTGCACTTCAGCCTAGGGAACGGACTAAGATTCCATTGTAAAAAAAAAAAAAAAAAAAAAAAAAAAAAACCCAAAAAAAAAACAAACAAAAAAAAAAAAGCTGGGCATGGTTGCATGCACCTGTATTCCATGATATTCAGGAGGCTGAGGTGGAAGGATCGCTTGAACCCAGGAGCCAGAGGCTGCAGTGAGTCAAGACCACACCACTGCACACTAGTCAAGATCGCACCACTGCACACAGAGCCAGACTTGGTTATTTATTCTAAATAAATAAATAACCTGTGATGTTTCTCCTCAATTTAATAGCTTAAACATTTAATGCTTCTACAGACTAGATTCTCCCCTCCAATCACAACTTCCCATTTGTATGAATTAGGATTAGGTTTGGCTGTGAACAAAAGAAAACCTGAAACAATGCATACACAGTAGCTGATTTCTCTCCCATGTAAATGCTGTCCCCGATGCCTGTGGGCCCAGGGACAGTGGAGCTCCGCTCCCCAGATGGCTGTGTGCCCAGCAGCCTGCTGCCTGTGGGTGCATTCACAAGGACCTACAAAAATGAGTAATTCAAAATCAATGTTGTTGGATCTTTATTTTGAGCCTTAAAGGAATCTGATTATGGAGCCTGAGTCATATGGTAGGCAGCAGTGACCTAGGCAGCTGTAACCTTTGTCCCTCTGATTATAGATTAGCCTTTTCTTTACCTACATTGTTTTGTAAAATGTTACAAAAGACTAGGGCTCCAGAAAAGATCCTTTTTCTCTTTACCCTGATCTTCATTACAGATTAACTTTCCTCTTAACTTCTTCAATGACCTCACGACTATCACACTAAAATGGAATGTTTATTTTTACTTTTTATTTTTTATAAATTTTTTTTTAAGACTAGTCAAGTGCAGTAGTGAGACAGGAGTAAGATGGAATGTTTAAACATACACTTTTAATTTAGAAAAGAAGCCTGAATCAGAACATGTGGAAAAACGTAATTAAAATAAGAAAAGAATGAAAGAAAGAGGCTGGACACAGTGGCTCATGCTTGTAATCCCAGCA
>CAUYQU010087318.1:0-18811 GCA_963574635.1 Cheracebus regulus
CAGGCTAGAATGCAGTCTAAAAATGGGTATTAAAAACCTTTTTTATGCCAATAATTGTGCTTAACAATGGAGACAGGAAAAAATAGGGGATGAAAATAACAAGCAGCCAACCAATATTTTATTTAAACCTGTGAAATGCTATGCAATTGCTGGGGAGTGATTTATTTCCAATTAGGTGGTCACTTTTAAAATAGGTATAATGTGATACTGAGAAAAATGTATGTTTTGTGGATTTGGGGAGGAGAGTTCTGTAAATATTCGTTAAGTCTAGTTGTTCCAGGTCTGAGTTGATTTTAAAGAATCAGAGTGCTATGGTTTGAGCTATTCTCTTTTATTTCTGATGTCATTTTGTCCATAGGTTTCTAGACCAACTGGGGAGATTCCCCTGTTAAAAAGTATGTGTACTGAAACATAGATTTTAGGTCATCTGGTTTCGAAAATTGTGTAATAGGATACTAGCATCAAGTATTTGAACAGTTTATATTCTGTCTTAGTACATACCCATTTTTTGGTATCATTTCATTTGTTTTCCCTTAATAAATGAAACCTATAGTCTTCAATTATCTGCACTGAAACTTCCTTTTAGAAATACAAATTTGCTTTTTTTCTTCTAACAGTAATGGTAACAGGAATATAAATTTTTAACAAAAGGTATACTTTTGATCCCACCTGTTTTTACTTTGCTCACTTTATTTTCTTTTTTAATGTTAACAGGAACATTGATAAGTAGTGTAAAAACTTTCACAATGAAATCTGAAGCCAAAGATGGAGAGGAGGAGAGTCTACAGACTGCTTTCAAGAAATTAAGAGTGGATGCATCAGGGTAACTAAATATGTATTATTATTTGGAATTATTTACACATTTTAAATAGTTACTTTTCCCTAAAAAGCTCTTCCTCTTTTAATATTTCTCATTTTTCAAAGAATATATAAATGCTAATAGTGTGGCATTCTTCCAGATTCTACACAGTATTGTTTTACTTTAATTAAAAACCCTTTGGTTAAATTTGAAAAGTAGCAGTTCATTTGCCCTTCTAAGTTGGGTGTTTTGGCTTTTGTTAACTTTGAAGAGGGTTTTTTAATCAAAGATTATCAAGCAATATCCCATCAGGGATTTTATCATGTGTCTCAAAGGAATCACAGTATTTTTCACTAAAGTGGTGAACTCAGTAGAAATCTATGAAGACACTGTAGATTTCATGGTCTGTGATTGCTAAGCCTATCACTATGGAAACCTCTATTCAGTAGGGTTCTGTCACAGAGATCAATAATCTTGGACCCTTTGGCCAAACTAATTAGAGCACCTGCATACCAGCTGCTGTCTGAATATTAATGTTTCACCCTTTGCAAAATGTTCTGTGTAAGACTCTTCTCACGCCAGTTTTTTCTCCCAGGCCAAAAGAAATACTAACATTTTTAATGCATATAAGAATTTTTCTTTTCATGAATGGAAACTACACACTGGAAGCTCAAAGTAGAACACCCCACAAGTAATAATAATCATTAATGTTTATTATTCGCTTACTTTGTCCTCAACACTGGGTTAAGTACTTTGTGGACATTTAATCCTCACTACCACCCTAGGTGATGGATACTTTTGTCATTTCAGTTTGCAGATGAGACTCACACAAATTAAATTACTTGCTAAAAGTCACATTGGTAAGAAGTTGCAGAGCCAGGATTTGAACCTAGACAGACTGTCTGCAGAACTTGTGCTGGTAACCATCCTTTATGTGGTACCTTGACAACAATATGAAGAAATGCATGCAGTACCTAGCACAAAGTAAAAATTAAATAGATGTTAGTTGTTGATATAGTCACTTGCCTATTGCTGGTAACTATTTTTGGTATATCAAATAAGAAGCTTTACGCTGATAGATTTGTGCAGTAGATGTTATAGATGCTCATGTTTGCTTCCATGATACTTCAAAAACATACCTTTTCTCCGGATAGTTTTCTATTATGGTCATCTTGCCAGTTCATATCAATACTTTGATAAAGTGTCTTGGGAAACGGAAGCAAAGCAGAAAAGCAGATTGTTCCAGATTGTGGCTGCATATCCTTTGTGATTTCTTGTATAGGAATAATTTTTTAAATCAGGAAAATACCAGACATGTATACGTACAATTATACATATAAATCTTTTAGTATGTAAATTTATGTAAGTAACTCTTGATACCCGGACTTCTTTCTTCATGTTCTAAGAGGTTGAAATAGAAAATTAAGCCAGGCTGGGCATGATGCCTCAGGCCTGTAATTCCAGCACTTTGGGAGGTCAAGGTGGGCAGATCGCTTGAGCTCAGGAGTTCAAAACCAGCGTGGGCAACATGGCAAAACCCATTCTCTACAGAAAAAAACAAAAAATAATCTAGTCGTGGTAGTGCATGCCTGAAGTCCCAGCTGCTCTGTAGGCTGAGGCGGGAGGATCACTTGAGCCCAGGAGGTGGAGGTTGGAGTAAGCTGAGCTCATGCCACAGCACTCCACCCTGGGCAACAGAGTGAGACCCTGTCTCAAAAAAACAAACGAACAAACAAAAAATGTAAAATTAAGTCATTTTGGTATCCCTAAAAATTACTTGAAACATTATTTTTAAAATTTTCAAAATATATGATCAAAAATTACATATTTATAAAACCAAATGCTGCATGTTCTCACTTAGAAGTAGGAGCTAAATATTGAGCACACATGGACATAAACATGGGTACAGTAGACCCTGCTGACTACTGGAGTTGGGAGGGCGGGAGCGGAATGTGGGTTGAAAACCTACCTATTGGGTATTGTGTTAACAACCTGAGTCCAGTACACTCATGAGCAATCCTATACATGTATCACCTGTATCTAAAATAAAAGCTGAAATTTAAAAAAATTATATATTTGTAGCATGTATTCTGCCTGAAATAAAATTATAAGAAGAGAAGGAGAACATTTGAGAAAACAAAGTAAGAGAAGGGGTGAGTCTTAGCATGACTAAGCAGAATAAGACTTGTGCAGTAGTGTGTCGTATATTTCTAGTTGTTTTAGATTGTTGCCAGTTTACAAATGGGACATCTGAGGGATTGACTCATAAACCAACCAAGCCTTGCCAGGAATTTAGCATGATCCTGTTCAACAGGTTTTGATTCCTTAATGGTATTTGTCTTATTAGGACAAATCTCTATATATTTATTACAAAACAATATCCTTTTTATCTGACTGTAACATAATACATGCTTATTATTAAAAAAATTTACAAAAACAAACAGGATAAAAATGGAAGTAAAAATCACAGTTTACTATAACTGCTCTTAACATCCAGACCACTGGTTCATGATAGCCTATACTTATTTTACATAGTTGAGATCATATGTATGTATAGGTATTTAACCATGCTGCTTTCTGTTTATAAACATTCCCCCATATCATTAAAAGTTGTTTGGTACACTTAATTTCTAATAAATTCCCAACATTTCATTGTATAGATATGCCATAATTTAGAAATACAGTATTTTTTTCTGTTAGATATTTAGGTTATTCCCAGTTACTTTTTACTGTATGTTTCATTGAACATTATTTTTAGTAGATTAATGTCTCTTTCTAAAGAATTTTTGTCAACAGTATAGCACGTATAGTAGGTAGTAGGAGAGGGGGTGTGTGTGTGTTTGTGGAAAAAATCCAAAAGGATTTCCACTAATGTCCAATGTTCTGGGTTGTAAGGTTATGGATGATTCTGTTTTTCTTGCTTTTAGATTTTTTCGTGTTCTTTACTGGGAACCCATGTTATCTGTATAATTTTAAACTACAAGAATTTAACTCTGAGTAATATTTCAAGTTTATTAGTTGCAAAAATTAGAATATTTTTCTAAAAGTGGAATAATATTTGAAAATGTATTCAGTTTTAAGTTAGATGGAGTCTCCTAATGTTTTTGCTTCTAAACTTAGTTCCATGACTCTGGTTTGCCTGCATAAAATGAATGGTCAGTGTCATTAGCATTCTCTGACCATAAGGCCTGATCTGCCCCAGAGAAACAGTCTGAAAGTCTATTTATATCCTGCTGCTGGGTATACTTACCAGTCATTCTTTGGCTTATGATTTTGCAATCATGGGCTTTTAGGGATCCTCTAAATTTGATTTTGAAGGAAAACTCACACTAAAAGCTAAGCAATTTTTGAGACTTAAACTAGAAAAAAATGTATTGATGAATGTTGAATTTGAGTTAGTGAGAACAATATATTCTCCTTATTTTACAGTTTTCTGTAGCGGTAAACTTTGTTCTTGTCTTCAGGTCCATAGCATCTCTGTCTGTTGGAGAAGGCACAGGTGTCAGAGCACCAGTCAGAACAGCAACAGACGATCCCAAACCTAAAACCACATGTGCATCTAAAGACAGTTGGCATGGGTAAGAGCTTCTTAACAGAAATTATTTTTATTCTGATGATATAAAACATTATTGGAATTTCCTTCCTGAATGTCCAGAAAAGAGTAGGTTATGATGTAGAACCTAAGACTCAATGATCAGAGAAGGACCTAATCCTTCTTTTGCTGAATTTGCTGAGACTTTCTGTTTGGCCTGGTCCATAGTCAATTTTTATATATATTCTGTGTGTATTTGAGAAGATTGGGACTTCTCTAATTGTTCTTGGGTTCTACATTCATTAAATAAGACTTCTAAATGTGTGAGTTGAACTTTTTTTCAAGTTTTGGTCAACTTGACTTACAAATAAGATGTATGTTGAAATATACCCCATGGAAGTGAATTTGTCTATTTTCCCTTTAAATTCTGTATTTTTGCTTTATGTATCTTGAGGTTATTTTGTTAGATTTCTATAGCATTGGTTTATTCAGGTTTAGAATATTTCCCTCCTGAACTGAAACTTTTATTATATAGTGACATTCTTAATCCCTTATAATGGTTTTTGTCTTAAAGTTTTCTTCTACTTAGTGTTTCTCTTATGTGTCTTTTTTTTTTTTTTGAGACAGAGTCTCACTCTTACTCTGTCACACAGACTGGAGTGCAGTGGCGCAATCTCAGCTCACTGCCACTCGGCCTCTCAGGCTCAAGCAGTTCTCCTGCCTTGGCCTTCCAGGTAGCTGGGATTACAGGTGTCTGCCACCATGCCTGGTTAATTTTTTGTATTTTTAGTAAAGATTAGGTTTCACCATATTGGCCAGGCTGATCTTGAACCCCTGACCTTAAGTGATCCACCTGCCTTGGCCTCCCAAAGTGCTGGGATTATAGACATGAGCCACCATACCCAGTCTTCTATTCTTTCAAGAATTCTGTGTCCTTAAATTTTAGGTATGTTTCATATAAATAGTTTATGACTAGGTTTTTTTTTTTTCTGATTTCTAATTTTTTTTTTTTTTTTTCACCTTGCCTCTCCTCCTTTAAAAACATTTGTTTGCAAGGATCTTATTTGTTTTTTCCCTCTAGTGGTTTGGAAATGGCACACTTTGTTTCTATTCTTTTGTATTTTCTTTGTTTTCTTTTTGAGACAGAGTCTAGCTCTGTCACACAGGCTAGAGTACAATGGCAGACAATGGCGCGATCTCAGCTCACTGCAACCTCTGCCTCCTAGGTTCAAGCAATTCTCCTGCCTCAGCCTCCTGAGTAGTTGGGATTACAGGCACCTGCCACCATGCCTGGCTAATTTTTGTATTTTTAGTAGAGATGGGGTTTCACCATGTGGGTCAGGCTGGTCTCAAACTGCTGACCTCAGATGATCTGCCCAGCTTGGCCTCCCATGCTGGGATTACAGGCATGAGCCACTGCACCCAGCCTGTTTCTATTCTTTCAGTAGTTGTTAGCCTTGATTTTACCATGCATGCTTTTAACAAAGACAAAAGTTAATAGTCTTTTAGCCCTTCTCCTTAGAACCCTTTTCCTCTGATCGCTTGACTTCCATGATGTAGTTGCCCAATATTTTAGTTATGTTACTTATTTTTATCTCACAAACTAGGTTTTATTATTATTTAAGCAAACAGTATTTATTTAGATTTATCTACTTGTTTATAATTTGTTTGCTCACCATGCCTTCACCTCAGACCTCCTGTATACACTCACTTTCTTCCCAAAGTACTTTCTTTAGTGAAGGTTTATTGCTATTAAATAGGACCTCTGCATTGTGTAACTCCATATAGAATACATTTGAAAGGTGCTCCCGATGTTAAGTAACATCATGTCCTATTGATAAATAACAATCATCTGTATCCATGGGGGATTGATTCCAGGTCATCCCCACTCACATGCCCCTCTCAGTACCAAAATCTGAGGATGCTTATGTCTCTTAGACAGAATAGTGTAGTATTTGCATATTACCTATGCTCATTCACCTGTGTACTTTAAATCAACTGTAGATTACTTATAATACCCACCACAATGCTTACACAACACTTCACTCACATGGAGTCAGCATGGTGCTTAGAACACAGCAGATTCAAGTTTTGCTTTTTGGAATTTTGTGGAATTGGTTTTTTCCTGGATATTTTCAGTCTGCTGTTGGTTGAATCCACAGGTAGAATGCATGGATACAGAAGACCAACTGTACTTTGCTTTCATTTATCTGAAAATGTCTTTATTTCATCCTTGTTTTTGAAAGATAGAGTTGATATACTTGACATTATATTTCTAGATTGACAGTTATTTTCTCTCAGTACTTCAAGGTATAGTTCATTGTCTTCTGGTTTCATTACATTGATAGTGAAAAGCATACCTTCAATCTAATTGTTATTATTTTGGAAATCTTTCTAGTCTCTAGCTGCTTTTAAGATCTTCTTCTTGTCTTTGCTATTCTATAGTTTTATGTGGATTTCTTTTTATTCGTCCTGCTCCAGTGTACTTCCTGCATTCATAGATTCTCTTATCAATTCAGAAAATTTTTCAGTCATTATGTCTATAAAAATCACTTGTCTTCTGTTCTCTATATACATTTATTCAAGATTCCAGAATTACTCTCATCTCTTTTAACTTTTACATTTTTTCCAAATCCTTGTTTCTGCACTGCCTTTTAGGTCAAGGATTGGCAACGTTTTTTTGTAAAGCACCATATGGTAAATTTTTTAGGCTTTGGAGGCCAAGAAGCAAAAATCCAAGAATATTAATAAGTGCTTATATAAGAGAGAAAACTCCTACTCTGCCCTGTTTGCCTGGGGTTGGCCATCCTGGCTGGTGGACACATTTTGTTTGCAGTTGCTGTGATAGTCTCAGGATAAAGTGACTAGCCTGAAAGGAGAACCTTGTAGAATGGATGGGTAGCAGGTAGTGCCAGGGTCAGTTTTACTCTGTCCCAGTGACACTCAGATCCCTGCATGCTCTTTTCTCCTCCAGAGATCCCAGCACTGGTTGGAGTCTTGAACTGAGATTCTGCCTCTCAGTGATCAGCAGTTGCCAACAGTAGAGACCCAACATGTAGTTGTTAGCCAGTGTGGGTGCTGGACAGTGGTGCAACATATCCACTGCCTAGGAAGGCGGGCAGGGAGAATAGGGCAGGGGAGGGTGCCCTAGCCTGGTCTGTGTGGCTTGCAGTGCTAGCCCACTGGAGCAGTGTCCATAAGCTGCACAAAAACAGGTAGGCAGCCATATTTGACCCACAGGCTATAGTTTGTTGGCCCTTGTTAGAAATAATTCAAATTTATTTTCCAGTCAGTAATTCTTTCTTTAGCTGTCTGTACAAGTCCCCCTTATCCATAGGGGATACATTCTAAGAACCCCAGTGGACACTTGAAACTGCAGACAATATCAAACCCATTTCCCATCAATCAGAACACGTTTTGTTCATGTCTTCCACCTACAAATTTAATGCCTTTTCCGTCTTAACTAAGGACTTACCGTGCACTGTGTCTGTAACTTTCACAGTTTGAAGTGCAACAGCAAGACTATCACAAATTTGTTTTTCCTTTTTCACAATTTTACAGATAGATTTGTTCTTACCATAGATCCTAGCAACCTCAGTATATGATTTGTTTTCCTTATTAAGAACTTTCACCTTTTCACTTAAAGAAAGCCGTCTTAGTTCATTTTCTATTGCTGTAACTCAATACCTGAGACTAGGTAATTTTTAAAGAGACTTATTTCTTATAATTCTGGAGGCTGGGAAGTCTAAGAGCATGACATCAGCATCTGGTGTTTCATTGCTGCACCGTAACATGGGGAAGGATATCACATGGCAAGGGGGCTCATGAGAAATAGCCAAACTGGCTTTTACAACAGAGCTCTTCTTGTGGTAACTATCGTTCTCCCTGAATAACCCTTTAATTCATTATCTGTAGATGGATTAATCCATTCTTGAAAGCAGAGCCCTGGTGACCCAGTCACCCCTAAAGGTCTCAGCACTGATGCACTGGGGACCAAGTTTACAACACATGAACTTTTAGATGACACATTCTAATCATAGCAGAAGTACTTCATGGCTTTTCTTGGCATACCCACATTGCCAGCATCACTACTCTTGCACTTTGCGGCCATTGTTAAGTAAAATAAGAGTTACTTGAACACAAGCACTGCAGTACCATGATAGTTGATCTGATCACGAAGATGGCTACTAAGTGACTGATAGGTAGGTAGCATATACAGTGTGGATACCCTGGATGAAGAGGTGATTCACATCCCAGGTGGGACTGAGCAGGATCGTGCAAGATTTCATCATGCCACTCACAGTGGGCGCAATTTAAAACTTACCAATTGCTTATTTCTGGAATTTAATATTTTCAGACCGTGGTTGACTGCAGATAACAAACTGTAGAAAGTGAAGCCATGGATATGATGGGACTCTGTGTTCTGTTTAGCCTATTCATTTAGTTTAATTCCAAATAAAATTTTTTTTGTTTTTCAGTGTCCTGTTTGGTTGTTGTCTCTAATTCACTTAGCAACTTCAAGTATCTTTTCGTTCATTTCTTTAATTTATTTAAATATTTTATGAATAGATCTCTTACATAGTGTGTCTAGTAGTTCTTAGTATCTGAAAACCTCAGGGGTTGTAAATATTGTTAGTTTTTTGGTTGGTTTTGATTGATTGGCTGTTACCAGTGATAAATGAATCAGAAATCTATGTAATAGTAATGGCATAATGGTCATTTGTAACATTAGCCTCACAGCGGTTCTGAAGCTGCTATAGCATATAGAATACATTCAGGTTTAGGGCACAATATTTAGGCTTTACAGAATCTGTTTCAGTTGTCTGTCTGAGGTGCTTCCCACAGACGCTCTGAGAGTTGGGACAGGGCATGTATTCTGTTCCAAATGTTTGTCCCAAGTGATTCAGTTAAAAAATACCATTATCTCACTTGGTTCTTTAGCTTGCTAATAAGATAATGTTGGAAGTTTTGAGACACAAAGACTTAGGCAGCATAGAAATGGAAGCAGCTGCATCTCCTGGAGGAAATTATGACCTTAGACTCATAAATCTGAGGGGAGGTAAATTTCCTACTCTCATAAAGAATCTGTTGAGGACAGCTCTGTATCTCAACATCTTCTTGTATATTTATTTTCCTCTTAGGTCTACAAGAAAGTCTTCACGAGGAGCAGTGAGAACTCAGCGTCGCCGACGTTCTAAGTCACCTGTCCTTCATCCTCCAAAGTTTATACATTGCAGTACAATAGCATCTTCTTCCAGCAGTCAACTCAAGCACAAAAGCCAGACTGACACCCCTGATGGCAGCAGTGGGCTGGGAATTTCAACCCCTAAAGAGTTCAGTGCAGGAGAAAGCTCTACTTCTCTCGATGCTAATCACGCAGGGGCAGTTGTTGAGCCTTTGAGAACCTCCGTTCCAAGGCTCCCATCAGAGAGTAAGAAGGAAGACTCCTCTGACGCTACCCAGGTCTCCCAAGCAAGTCTCAAAGCCAGTGATCTCTCTGACTTTCAATCGGTTTCCAAGCTAAACCAGGGCAAGCCATGCACATGCATAGGCAAGGAGTGCCAGTGTAAGAGATGGCATGATATGGAAGTCTATTCCTTTTCAGGCCTGCAGAATGTCCCTCCCTTGGCTCCAGAACGAAGATCCACACTTGAGGACTACTCTCAGTCGCTGCACACCAGAACTCTGTCTGGCTCTCCCCGATCCTGTTCTGAGCAAGCTCGAGTCTTTGTGGATGATGTGACCATTGAGGACCTGTCAGGCTACATGGAGTATTACTTGTATATTCCCAAGAAAATGTCCCACATGGCAGAAATGATGTACACCTGATAGCAAGAAGCTAATTCATATGCTTTAAACCAATGAAGGCTTGTCAAAGAGATTTAGTTAATGGCAGACTTTGTGGTCACTGTGTGAGAAGACATCTCTTTCTGCTCACTGTGCTTGCAATAAAAACTTTTCTTGGCATCTCAGTTAATCTTCATTCTTTAAACTTACTCTCTGAGTTCTACGTACACTTCAAGGCGAGCAGATCAAAGAAAAATCCTCTTATTTAGAAATGTTCCTGGGGAATGAAGAAACCGTAATTATTTGAGACTGGCAGCAGTGGGTATATGGTAAAGCCTTTGTGAAACAGTGCATTTTTCAGATTTAAGGTTTGGTAGCCAAGGAAAGTAAAACGTGATTTTGTAACTGCACTAAACATCTGTCATGCTGTAGTTGCCAGCCCAGAACATTAGGAGTTACAAGACTGATTTAAACCACCTCTGATTTAATGCAAGATTTATTGTATCTATAAAGGTTTCTCCTGTTACTGTTAAGCCAGAGATCTAAGGTTTAGATTCCATTTGAATAAACTAGCTGGCCTGCCCTCTATTGTTTGAGAGCGTTATTACCCATCACTAAATAAGCCCTTGCTGGTGCTGTTCATCCTGAGACGTGACATGCAGATTCAAGTAAGCAGCTTGGAATGGGCTGCTTCAGTTGGAGGGAGGGGGTGTAATATTTGAAACTAGTGTGTGTCTTCATCTCCAGCATTTAAAATATATGGCACGTTTTTTTTTTTTTTGTTACTTATAATACAGGTCTCATACCTCAGTTGCAAACGTTCTAAATGGTTACCTCTTTGAGCTACCCTGTCACTCCAGCAACTCCACAGGAGAATTTTGTGCATTCTGTATCCCACGGATTTGGTTAACCATTTCAAAATTCCCTCCAGTTTGGTAAAAAAATCTGTCTTTGGTTTCAGCTGGATGATGAATCCTTGTTTTTCAGGTGGCTCCAGAATGAATGTTACATGTGTTCAGACCATCCTAAGCAGACTCACCAAATTTAGTGACAGTGTCTAGCCATGTTAGCAATAACGTTAACAGAAGCTTTTGTTTAACTTACAAAATACATTTATATTATTTACTAAAACGTTGCACTGGCTATATGGTTGATTCATGATAATGGGAGGTGGGCTTCAACAAATAGGTAATTTGTACTTGGGGGAGAGGGGAAGGGTATTTACTAGAAAAACCCTGAGCTTAAGTAGTGGGAGTCCTCTGCTGGTTATTGGTTTACTGTGGATTTGGTGACATCTGAAGGCTGTGGTTAAAGCAAGGGAGCAAAATAACTTATAGCTCTAGAAGCTGTGACAGATATTTCTTAATGACAGAAGGTGCACTATGTAGTGTATCTTAAGGCAGAATTTCTCAAAACTTTTTGTAAACACTTCTTTACACTGACAAATTTAGGACCCGAAAGGTTTTGTTATAATCTCCAAAAGGATATATGTTAATTACCATATTAGAAACTAAGATCTTTTAAAAATATCTGTTTAAAGATAACTCATTACAAGTTAACATAAAATTTTTTAATGACAGCTCTTCGAAAAAACGAAGAGTGGCATTGTTCTACCTTTTTGCAAATCTTTTTGACGTTTGGCTTAATTTGTTTCTTCATTCAGTCTCTGGGAGATTGCATATTCTGTGGTCTCTGGCAAACTTGTATACTTTTGAGAGAGTGAGTGTGAAAAAGGCAACTAACAGGTTGAATATTCCTTAAATGAAATGCTTGGGACCAGAAGTGTTTCAGATCTCAGGCTTTTTTCAGATTTTGAAAGATTTGCATTACATGCTTACCAGTTCAGCTTCCCTAATCCTAAAAGCCAAACTGCTCCAGTGAGCATATCCTTTCATCCTCATGTCAGCGCTCAAAAAGTTCTAGATTTTGAAGCATATCAGAGTTTGGATTTTCAGATCAGGGAACCTCGCTCAACTTGTAATGTTTTAGTACCATGAAAACAATTTTGACCTCAGATTTCCTAAAAGGGTCTCGGGGACTTCCAGGGATCCCCAGACCAAAATTCAAGTTTCTGGTTGTAAAGATACCACGCCCCTCTCACCTCCACAATTAATGTTTTGGCTCACCTTAAAAACAAAAACTGGAGAGGAGTGGAGCTATTATAATTAAGTAGTGAGCTATTCAAGTTCATGTTAAGTGGACTTAACATGCTCTTTGGATTAAGATGAGGTCTTAAGCCTTTAAGTCCCTTTTAGTTTGCTTTTCAAGCCCACGGTCTGATTATTTATGCTGTATATTAGTTCAGTAGTCACCAGAGAAGAATGATCTGTGTTCTTTTCATACAAAGATGTTAGGAGGGGTATAAGGATTGAAAAGGGCAAAGTTCCAATGACCTAGTAACTCAAAATCCAACTTGGATGAAAGTTTAGGCTTTCCAGGTTTGTGGGAATAAGTTGTAAGTTATATACATCTCAGCAAATTCTTCCTCAAAAAGTGAATCTTGAAGTCAAAAATTGCTCAGACCCAATTGGGCCAACTTTAACATTAGGGTCCGTCATTGGGACATCTGATTTCCTTTTGTGAATATGACTTACCAAACTAATCTCCTTTCTCTGATACATGTAGGAAAATGGATTCAGCTTATGAATTGAGGGATTAAGTCTCACTCTGATGTTCCAAAAAAGTAACATCCTGATTTCCACATGCCTTTATTTAACAAGTTTTCATTGAATGTTCATTCATTCATTCATTCATTCAATAAATATCAAGTACCTACAACACAACAGGACACTGTACTAGATTCTGAGAATTGAACAGTAAGCAGAACAATATCCTTGTCCTCAGTAGAAAAAGATGATAAACATGTAAGTGGTATGGTGAGAAAAATGATTAGGAGATAGGAAGGGGTGGGCTAGGGATAGGGTTGCTATTTGGGGTGGGCAGAGAAGCTGCTGTGATAAGGTGACATTTGAGCAGAGACCTGAAGGGAGTTGAGAGAGCAAGCCACAGGGGCATCTGAGGGAGGGGCATTCTTGGCAGAAGGAACCACAAAGTTGTCAGTGCAGCTTGAGCAGGTGGGGTCAGAGAGAGATGGGCAGGGGCAGATCATGGAGGGCCTGGTAGGCCATTTTAAAGGCACTGACTCCTCGTCTGAGTGAGATAGGGAGCAATTTGGGGGAGTAGAGGAGAGAGACATGACCAGACTTAACCTTTTTTTTTTTTTTTGGAGACAGAGTCTTGCTCTGTTGCCCTGTTGCCCAGGCTGGAGTGCAGTGGCACGATCTCTGCTCACTGCAACCTCTACCCCTGGGTTCAAGCGATTCTCATGTGTCAGCCTCCCAGGTAGTGGGGATCACAGTTGTGCGCCACCATGTCTAATTTTTTTGTATTTTCAGTACAAATAGGCTTAATAAGTAGGTGATGGGTTGATAGGTGCAGCAAACCACCATGGTACACACTTACCTATGTAACAAAACTGCATGTCCTGAACATGGACCCCAGAACTTAAATTATTAAAAAGCCTGAGCACCTACTGTACAGTAGACATTGCAGCTCATCTGCGTCTACCCAGTGCCTGCACACAGTGGGTGCTCTTGGTCCTCCCAGCATCTAGCAGCTGATGACCCCTTCTGAAATCTTTTGAGACGGAGCCTCACTCTGTTGCTCAGGCTAGAGTGCAGTGGTGCCATCTCGGCTCATTGCAACCTCTGCCTCCCAGGTTCAAGCAAGTCTCCTGCCTCAGCCTCCCAAGTAGCTGGGACTACAGGCACGTACCCTGCCTGGCTAATTTTTTGGTATTTTTAGTAGAGATGGGGTTTCACCGTGTTAGGATGGTTTTGATCTCCTGACCTCGTGATCCACCCGCCTGCCTCAGCCTCCCAAAGTGCTGGGATTACAGGCATAAGCCACTGTGCCCGGCCCTGAAATCCTTTTTCAATTGACTTCCAGAATCCCTCCCTTGGTACTGCTCCTGCCTTACTGGTTCCTCCCCATCCCACTGAGTTCTGTACCTTAGGAGTGTCCCAGACCTTTGTTCTCTGGCTTCTCTATCTACATTCATTTCTGAGGTCTCTAGTCACATGGCTTTGCATAACTTCCCTCTCCTGGTGACTTCTAAGTCTGCATCTCCAGCCTGCACCTCTCTCCTGATCTTCAGTTAGACATCCAGCCACCTATGCAACATTTCTAAATATCTCATGAGCATCTCAGATTTGATAAGAACAAATGAAACTCTCAATTTCCACTTGCAAATTTGTCCCTTCAGCTGACTCCAAACTTATTAAAATCTTTGGAGTCAATCTTAATTCCTGTCTTTCTCTCACATCCAAAATCCAGTCCATCAGCAAATCTCTGAAGGGATTTAGATTAAAGTAATTCCAGAACACATCTTATCTCCTGCACCTGCCACGTGCCCAAGCCACCAAACCCATTGCCTGGCTCACTGCAGTAGCCTCCTAACAGTCCTCCTTGTCTTCCCTCAGTCTGCACATAGTAGCCAGTGCTCTTTCAAAAGGTTAAGTCTCGGTTGGGCATGGTGTCTCATGCCTGTAATCCCAGCACTTTGGGAGGCTGAGGCGGGTGGATTGTCTGAGGTCAGGAGTTCAAGACCAGACTGGCCAAAATGGCAAAACATTGTACTCTAGCCTGAGCAACAGTGAGGTTCCGTCTCAAAAAAAAAAGGATTTCAGAAGGGGGTCATCAGCTGCTAGATGCTGGGGGGACCAGAAGCACCCACTATGTGCAGGCACTGGGTAGACACAGATGATGAGTTGCAATGTCTACTGTACAGTAGGTGCTCAGGCTTTTTAATAATTTAAGTTCCGGGGTACGTGTTCAGGACATGCAGATTTGTTACATAGGTAAGCGTGTGCCATGGTGGTTTGCTGCACCTATCAACCCATCACCTAGGTGTTAAGCCAATTTAACCCTGTATGCATTAGCTATTTATCCTGGTACATTCCCTCTTCCTGCCCCCCACCTCACCCACAGGCCCCATTGTTTCCTTCTCTGTGTCCATGTGTTTCCACTGTTCAGCTCCCACTTATAAGTGAGAACATGTTAGGTTTTTTCTTCCTGCGTTAGTTTGCTGAGAATAATGGCTTCCAGCTCCATCCATGTCCCTCCAAAGGACATGCTCTCCTTCCCTCTTAGGGCTGCATAGTATTCCAGGGTGTATATGTACCACATTTTCTTTATCCAGTCTATCACTGATGGGCGTTTGTCCCGGGCAAAGACTTGAGCAGCTGAATTCAATTGATTGATCATTAGAGAAAAGCAAATCAAAACCACAATGAGATACCACCTCACACCAGTTAGAATGGCAATTACAAAAGTCAAGAAACAAAAGATGCTGGTAAGGCTCTGGAGAAATAGGAATGCTTTTATACTTTCAATGGGAATGTAAATTCGTTCAACCATTGTGGAAGATAATATGGCGATTCCTCAAAGATCTAGAACCAGAAATATTCTCATTACTGGGTATATATCCAAAGAAATATAAATCATTGTTATGAAAATACATGCACACGTATATTCACTACAGGAGTATCCACTATCGTTTTTGGAAAGAAGAAAATCCTTGCTTTAAACAACTCATAGTTTGGGGGAGGAGCCAGCATTTGGGAAGGGGACTAGCCCAGCCAGGAAACCTGCCTGGAAAAGCTTCCTGGGCAGGTGAGCCTCGCTCTGCTGAGCCTTTATGGCTGAGAAGAATTCCAGTGGATTTCTGGGCGCATTCCTTCTGTTTGCTACAGATTTTCAGTTCTCTCCCTTTGAGGCTCCCAGAGAAGCAGTCAAGCTTGAGAAGTAGAGCAGGAAATAGAGGGAGAAAGTGACCAGGGAACAGAACCAAGGAGTGGGAAGAGATCTGGGAAGAAGAGAGAGAGAATAAGATAGCTACCTTTAAAACCAGTTTACAATTATTTCAAATTTATTTATTTTATTGTTATTTATTTATTTATTTTTGAGACAGAGTCACACTCTGTCGCCAAGGCTGGAGTACAGTGGCACAATCTCGGCTCACTGCAGTCTCTGCCTCCTGGGTTCAAGCGATTCTCCAGGCTTAGCGTCCTGAGTAGCTGGGCTTACAGGCACCCACCACCACACCCAGCTAATTTTTGTATTTTTAGTAGAGATGGGGTTTCGCCATGTTGGTCAGGCTGGTCTCGAACCCCTGACCTCAGGTGATCTGCCCACCCAGGCCTCTCAAAGTGCTAGGATTACAGGCCTGAACCACCACACCCGGCCTATTTAGTTTTTAATTAATTTTTTTTTTTTTTTTTTTTTTTTGAGAGAGAGGGTTTTGCTCCATCACCCAGGCTAGAGTGCAGTGGTGCAATCGCGACTCACTGCAGCCTTCACCTCCCAGGCTCAAGCAATCCTCCTGCCTCAGCCTCCGGAGTAGCTGGGACCACAGGCATGCACCACCTTGCCCGACTAATATTTCAAGTTTAGTAAATTCCACTGGATTTGAAGAACTTGGTTTTTCTGAGGAAAAGCTGTTGTAATTCATATAGCGCCACAAGAGGTCTCCCTTTCCCTGAAATGCACTGGTTTAAAAGGCGGGACAAATGGTAGCTTGTCAGAAAGCTCTGGGCAGGTAAGGCCAGTACCAAATTTGGCAAAGAATTTTACTTAAACTTTAAAAAAGGCAAAGTATCCCTTTACCAGTAACTTAGTTTTGCAGTTTAAAAAATGAGAAATCACAGAGTAATGTAGAATAAACTTGAATTGGGAAGAATAAAGAGTGCTTTGATGTCAAGATATTTAATATTTAGGAGGGGTTCTCTCTTCCCTCTTTGATGACTATTTTATTAAGCCTGAAAAGTAATTTCATATGTGAGAGTAATACTAATAAGAACTAATGCTAATTATATGTGTAGTGTGTCCTCAACCTTTTTACAGTATTAACTCTGTCATTCTCACCCAGCCATATAAGGTAGATACTGTTATCCTTGATACCAATAATCCTTTGAGGTAGGGACTTTTACAGATGAAGAATTTGCAGTTTAGAGAAATTAACAATTGGCCGAGGTCACAGCTTGTGAGGGGCAGGACTGGGATTTGAACACATATCTAACTCCAAAACTACTCATCCTGTGGTAAATGGATTCATGAACTTTTATGTTATTAAACAGTTTCTTAATTTGAAAACTTACAGTGGTTTTTGTTGTTGTTGTTGTTGTTGTTTTCTACTTCCTCTTATTTTTTTGAGACAGGGTTGCCCAGGCCGGAGTGCAGTGACACAAATGCAGCCCATTGCAGCCTGCAACTCCTTGACTCAAGCGATCCCCCACCTCAGCTTCCCACGTAGCTGGGAACACAGGTATGCATCACCACACCTGGATAATTTTTAAATTTTTTTTAATTGTAGAGGTGGGGTCTGTTTTCCAGGCTGGTCTCAAACTCTTGGGCTCAAGCAATCCTCCAGGCTTGGCCTCCCAAAGTCTGGAATTACAGGTGTGAGCCACCCTACCCGGCATCTACGGTGTTTTTAACCACAGATGAAAGTCAGATTCATCTGAGAAGCTGTTAAAAGAATTCAGCTGCCCAAGTCTTTGCCCGGGACAATCTAATTCGGTAGGTCTGGGGTGGAGCTCTGGGAACTCTTTGTGTTTTTAAGTTCTATAGGTGATTCTTATGTGTAGTAACCCTGGGTAGAGCCACCCTAGGGAGCTGCTATAGATGAACAGTGGTTAAATTTACATAGCAGTGGCCCCCTGGCCCAAGCATGTGATTACAGCATTGAATCCGCAGCTCAAACTCCCCTAGCTTCCAGTTTCAGATGCTCTTCCCTCTTCCCTTGAGAGCAGAGCTAGAAAGAAGTTTGTGATTCTCAGAAGACCTCAGTGAGAAGTGGCGAAAGCTGAACTCCCTGGGAGTAGCCCTGAGGTGTTTTTAGAAGTGAATTGTGCAAGCAGGCTGCCAGTCAACCTGGCCAGGGCTCAAGCCTGACTACCGAGAGGGCACAGTCTTTATCCACGACTTGCTCCCTGTCAGTTTGGCAAGTGGACGGTGACAGTGAGCCCAAGAAGCTGACTGCTTCTACCTGGTGGTGAAACGCAAATACAGAAGGGGCTCTTTAAGGTCAGGGGCTGTGACCAAGGATGAAACCAAGTCCTAAGAACAGGTAAACCCGCTGGAAGGAAAGGAGGGAACATTTTTTACCCACTTCCCGAACAAGAACAAGACTTCCTCAGTGACTTTATGTGGCCTAAGTTATCATGGGGTTTGGAAATATGTCAGACAAGTTTAAAGTCAGATAATTGTCTAATGTTCTCCAGTAGGTACTGTGCTTAGTTCTCTCTTTCCCTTTGGTCCCTGTCTTCACACACACTCTCTCACACACCCATATACATAAACACACATACAAACACACTCACCACACACACATACTCTCATGACACACAACACACACACACCCTCACACATAAACACACACACATACAAACACACACAACACACACACACTTTCACATACACACATAAACACACATTTGAACACACAATCTCATGACGCACACTCTCACAACACATATGCACTCACACACCATCACACACACACACATATGCTCTCACCACACTCACATATACTCACAACACACACTCACATACTTTTGCACTCACACACAGCTTCACACTCACCACACACAACACACACTCTCACACATACTCGCATACAAACACTCTCACAA
>CAUYQU010087322.1:0-27191 GCA_963574635.1 Cheracebus regulus
AGCTACTTGGGAGGCTGAGGGGGAAGGATTGCTTGAGCCCAGGAGGTCAAGGCTGCAGTGAGCCACAATCGCAGCACTGCACCATTGCAGTCCAGCCTGGGTGACAGAGTGAGACTCTGTCTAAAACAAACAAACAAACAAACAAGCAAGGCAATCAACCAACCAATGAAACAACAAAAAAACAAAGTTATTTGTGCCCTTTATCCGCTCATTAGAGTAAGATCCTTGGAAGTTGTATCTGAATCACTTCTTAACCCCCACAGCACTGCATATAATATTCAATAATCATTGTGCCAAAATGAAATTTCATTTAAAAACACGAATTTCACCATCTTAAGGAAACTAGAATCCCATCAGCATGGAAATATGAAAAAAGCAGAAATTAAACATAACATAGGCTGGCGGAAAGCCTATCTTAGTATGATGAGCTCTTATTGCATTAAAATAATTCAATTATTCCATTATCCATTATTGAACTTTTCTAGATAGATGGATAGCTCAGCCAGAACTTTCTAGAAGAGCTTTTGAGACATCTAATAAAATGTTTGATCTGAGAGCCAACTACCATCTAAATATGCTGGGTAGAAGAGAGAAAAACTGATAGAATCCCAATCTAAATTTAACTTTTAAAATTTAAAACCACCTATTAGTGTTTCTCCTCTAGTCTGCTCTTCTTTCTATCTTCTTGGAGAGCTTCTCTTATGCAGAGAAGTTATCTTTGTAGCCCTTTCCTTCACACTGTCCAGTCACTGGTTTTAGATTTTTAGAAGGCTGTGTGGTATTCAAAGGCCAGGTGTGGTGGCTCATGCCTGTAAACCCAGCACTTTGGGAGGCTGAGGCAGGTGGATCATGAGGTCAAGAGATTGAGAACATCCTGGCCAGCATGGTGAAACCCCATCTCTACTAGAAATACAAAAATTAGCTGGGCGTGGTGGCATGCGTCTGTAATCCCAGCTACTCAGGAGGCTGAGGCAGGAGAATCACTTGAACCCGGGAGGCAGAGGTGGCAGTGAGCCAAGATCACCCTACTGCACAGCCTGGTGGCAGAGAGAGATTCTGTCTTAAAAAAAAAAAAAAAAGACTATGGTATTTAAAAATCTGCTGGTACCAAAGTGCTAAAGGCATCAGTCAAAAAGAAGTTAATAACCTCAAATTAAAGCACATAAAAACACCCATGGAAAGAAGAAAGGACCTTTTCAGTCTGGCAATATTGTAAAATAGTAATCAATATCATACCTTTTTTTTTTTTTTCTGAGATAGAGTCTTGCTGTCACTCAGGCTGGAGTGCAGTGTCACTATCTTGGCTCACTACAACCTCCACCTTCCGGGCTCAAGCAATTTTCCTGTCTCAGCCTCCTGAGTAGCTGGGATTACAGGTGTGCACCACCACACCTGGCTAGTATTTGTATTTTTAGTGGAGACAGGGTTTCACCATGTTGGCCAGGCTGATCTCAATCACCTGACATCAGTTGATCCACCTGCCTTGGCCTCCCAAAGTGCTGGGATTACAGGCGTGAGCCACTACATCATACCATTTTTGAAAAAGATGCCGTTGATACTGAGCAATACTTTTCTTTTTGTGTGTGAGCTTATTTACCGCATTGTAGCCCATGAAATTGATAAGATCAGGTGATTTCGTTTTAGAAATCACATTAGGGAGCGATGAAAGCAGGGAGAAATTAACTCATTTGTATAGCATCACATTTGTCCAAATTAAGATGTGAGACTGAATCAATACTTGCTGTAAGTTAAGACCAGGGGAACAGAGGCATATTAATACCAGAGTCTTAGTTTTAGAATAGAAAGAGAAATACCCAGAAAAATAGGCAATGGTAATTACTGTATTAATCTTTTCTCCTCAAGGGCAATTAATCTTAGCTTACAGTCTAAGACAAGCTTGGTCTTAGGGAAGACTGAGTTGATTGAGGGAGTTGTTGAATTGGAATGGTTCATTGAAGACCTGATGGATTCACTTTCTCTTAAGGGCCTGCAAACAGAGCAGATTTTCATCTAGTGTTACTACACAGAAGTTGTACCTGAAAGCAACTTGGGTAAGTCAACTTAAATTCTTGGTAAGTCTTCTGATCTTAGGGTTCAATGATAGAAGAATTGGTATTTCCTGATATTGTCTCTGATTTAATTTACAAGAAAAGTTTTATTAAGATATAATTCATATATCGCTCTTCATTTAAAGTGAAGAGTTTTAGTATATTCACAGAGTTGTGTAATCACAATCAATTTTAGAACATTTGTATTACCCCTAAAACAAACCTCATAACCATTAGCAGTCACTCCCAGTTTCCTTCTAATCACCCCCAGTCCCAGGCCTAGGCAAGCTCTAATCTACTTTCTGTCTATAGATTTACCAATTCTGGACATTTAATGTAAGTTGAGTCATACAATATGCGGTCTTCTGTGACTGGCTTCTTTCACTTAGCCTATATTTTCGAAGTTCAACCATGTTGTAGCATGTGTGAGTACCTCATTCTTTTTATTAATGAATATTTCATTGTATGATTACACTATATTTTATTTACCCATTCATCAATTGGACTTTTTTGTTGCTTACAGCTTATGTTTGTTATGAATAATGCTGCTATTACTGTACCAGGTTTTGTGTGGACATAGGTTTTCATATTTCTTGGTATATATTTAAGAGTGGAATAGTTGGGTCACATAATAACTTGATGTTTAATCTTTGGAGGAGCTTCCAGACTGTTTTCCAAAGCAGCTGTGCCATTTTAACATTCCCACCAGCAGTGTATGAGGATCCCAATTTCTCTATATCTTTGCCAACATTGTTCTCTGTTTGACTACAGCCATGTGGGTATGACGTGGTATGTCATTGAGAGATTGATTTCTGTTTCTCTTATGGCTAATGTTGTTGGGCAATCGTTCATGTGCTTCTTTAATACTTTCTTTTCCTTTTTTATTTTTTTGAGACAGTCTTTCTCTGTCACCCAGGCTGGAGTGCAGTGGTATGATCTCAGCTCATTGCAACCTCTGCCTCGTGGGTTCAAGTGATTTTCCTGCCTCAGCCTCTCAAGTAGCTGGGACTATAGATGCACGCCACCATGCCCGGCTAATTTTTTTGTATTTTTAGTAGAGAATCGGTTTCACCATGTTAGCCAGGATGGTCTTGATCTCCTGACCTCATGATCCGCCTGCCTTGGCCTCCCAAAGTGCTGGGATTATAGGCTTGAGCCACCGTACCCAGCCCCCATGTGTGTATTTAATACTTTCTATGGAGAAATGTCTATTCAGATCATTTGCTCATGTTAAAATTGAATTTTTGGCCAGGTACAGTGGCTCACTTCAAAATATATGTATATTAAAAATATATATATATATTTTTTGTAGACATGGGGGGTCTCACTATGTTGCCCAGGCTGGTCTTGAACTCCTGGCCTCAAGTGATCCTCATGCCTTGGTCTCCCAAAGTGCTGGGATTACAGGTGTGAGCCACTGCACCTGGCTTTATTTCTCTTTTTATTATTGAGTTATAAGAGTTTTAAAATTTACCCTAAATACAAGTGTCTTATCAGATATATGATCTGAAAATATTTTTTTCATTTTGTGTGTTGTCTTTTTAATGTTCTTGATGGTGTCCTCAGAAGCACAAAAGTTCATAATTTTGATGAAGTTCAATTTATTTTTTTCTTCTGTTGCTTGTTCTTTTGGTGTCATATCCAAAAACCCATTGCCTAATCCAATGTCATGAAGATTATATCTAACTTTCATTCTAAGAGTTTTATGATTTTAGCTCTTGGATTTAGACCTTGGATCCATTTTTAGTTAATTTTTGCGTATGGTATGAGGTAGAGTCCAACTTTATTCTTCTGCTTGTGGATATCCTGGACACCCAGCTGTACCAGCACAATTAGTTGAAAAGACTGTTCTTTCTCCATGGAATTGTCTTTGCACCCTTGTTGATAATCACTTGATCATAAATGTAAACATTGACGGGGCTCGGTGAGTGACTTATGCCTGTAATCCCAGCACTTTGGGAGGCTGAGGTGGGCGAATCACCTGAGGCCAGGAGTTCAAGACCAGCCTGGCCAATATGGTGAAATCCTGTCTCTACTAAAAACACAAAACTTAGCTGGGTGTAGCAGTGGACACTTGTAGTCCCAGCTACCACTGCATACCAGTCTTGGAGACAGAATGAGACTCCGTCTGAAAAAAATAAAACAAAATAAAATAAAATAAAGTAAAATAAAATAAATGTGATTGCTTATTTCTGAACTCTCAATTCTAGTCCATTCATCTGTGTGTCTGTCCTTATGCTAGTACCACATGGTCTTGATTACAGTATCTTTTAAAATAAGTTTTGGAATCGGGAAGTTTGAATCTTCCAGTTTTGTTCTTTGTTTTTGAATATGCTTTAGCTACTCTGGGTCCCTTGCATTTCCATATTAGGATCAGTGTGTCAATTTCTGCAATGAAACCAGCTGGGATTTTTAAAAAATGGAAATTATGTAGAATCTGTAGATCCATTCGCCAAGTATTGCTACCTTAACAATATTGATTCTCTGAGCCATGTAAATAAATGTCTTTTCATTTATTTAGGTATTTAACTTATTTCAATAATATTTGGTATTTTGCAGAGCATAAGTTTTGCACATCTTTTGTTAAATTTATTAAGTATTTTATTCTTTTGATTATTGTAAATGAAATTTTTTTAAATTTCTTTTTGAAAAATTTTACTTTCAGATTATACATTGCAAATCTATAGAAATATAATTTATTTTTGTTGTTTGATTTACTTTTGCTTTAAGGTAATAAGCTGGTAACAGAAAATATCTAGCTGCAAGAAATACTGTTTGTTCTAAATAGATTATGTTAATGAAATAGAATATTATAGCATAAACAGTAGCTTTGTTTTGCCCTAAGGATGAAAATACCTCACTAAAAAGCAGACACATAATACAAAGACATTTAAATATATAATAGCAATCCCATAGATAGCTTTTAATGTTCAAGTATTCCAGAATATGCAAATATCATAGTCTGTTTCTGTATTTACTTTATTTTTGCCAGCAGCAGTTAATAATTTAACTACTGGCACTCTAATTCTCTTCTTTCACGTCTCACCTCAGACATCAATTCCCCAGAAGGCCTTTCCTGACTCACCTGTGTATGGTTGTGTTCCTGTATTTACCTGGTAACACATCATCTATTTCTTTAATGACACTTATTACAATCCATAATTATCTTGTTGTTTTACTGTCTCTCTGTCTCCCACAGAGTGTAAGTAAGTCTATGAGATATTTATTGACTTCAGAATCTCTACTGACTGGCACACAGTGATTACTTACAACATTTTTTGTTATACAAGTGAATAAAGAGATTTTCCAACTACAAAAACATAAAAAGAAAACTACCTAACATGGCATAATAATACTGACATCACACTTGTGTCTGCTTTTGATGTAATGACTTACATTAAAGTTTACAAGTTTCCCAAAATATGTTTTGCAATTATGTCTGGAGAAGCCAGTTGTGTTTTTCATTTTGTTTTTAAACTGAGCCTACCAATTTATCACAGCCTAAGTTTACATATTACTTGACTCATTCATCATCACATTAAGTAATCTGAAAACATTTGAGAGTTACAACCAGAAGCCTCTAAAAGAAACCTTGCCTCTATATTACAAGGAGAGCTAGATCCTTGGCACATTCAGATTTAAATAGTGGAATATTGAATATGGCCACCGACTTGGTCACATCACATATCTGAGCCAATGCTAAATTTAATTTTATATCTATATCTGTAATTTTGGATGAGAACCATCACTACCTAAGTCTTCTTTACTTTTTACTTCCCGCCTCAAGCACTAGGGTATGGTATTCTTTAGGTGGCAATTTTTAACTTTAAAAATCCCAATTAAAAGACATTACTTCATGAGAAATGAAGTACACTCTAAAGAACTGTAGATAAGTGAATATGATGGGTCAGGAAGACTCCTTCATTACCTAAATGCCTCAGCCCAACCCTCATATCAGCCTCAAAGCCTTGATTCAAAGTTGGTTTCCTTCAAAAAATGATCAGTTAGTACTAATCATAAACCTTCAGATTTGCTCTTCACTAGTTGGGGTCTTGGTTGTTAGATCTGCAAGTGTCTATGCTATACTTTGTGGTTGTCTCAGGGATGTTAATGAAAGGCTTTTAAAAATTGACATACATTTAGATTCTAGTAATTCTGATTGTCATGATATTAATATTTGATTATTTAGTCCAATTAATTAGACATCCATAAATCTTTCATTCTATTTCATAGTTTCTATATCTAGATCTGTATAACTTCAAAATATTCTCAAGTCAATTGAAAAACTTAGTAAGCCAAGAGTGGTGGCACATGCCTGTAATCCCAGCACTTTGGGAGGCTGAGGTGGTTGGATTGCTTGTGTTCAGGACTTTGAGACCACCCTGGACAACAGAGTGAGACCCCCATTTCTGCAAAATAACACAAAAAAATTAGCCAGGTCTGGTGGTGTGCACCTGTGTCCCAGCTACTCAGGAGGCTGAGGTGGGAGGATAGTTTGAGCCCCGGAGGCAGAGGTTGCAGTGAGCCGAGATCCTGCCACTGCTCTCCAGCCTGGGTGACAGAGCCAAAACCTGTCTCAAAAATAAATAAATGAATAAATTTAAAAAATAAAGAAAATAAACCTTAAAAAAAGATCTTAGTAAAGACAAAATATTTCAAGTATTCAGAATATGCCTTGCATATTTGCCCTACCGTAAATATATCATTTTAGGAGCATTCTGGAAATTTTGAGAAAAAAGGAATGCAGCTTTTAGTTATGAATCAACACATTTCTTATTTGTGATTTGCAGACACAGAAAATTGAATTTAGAGGGCAGAGCCACTAACAAATAATAAGCCTTCACTGATCTTTGCAGGAGAGTTGATGGCAGTTCTTGCTCATACAAATCCTATGTTAATTTAGATCTCTGGCTTCACTTTAGTGCTAAGAAGACCAAAGGCCAGGAAGGATAAGAATCATTCATCAGTGATAAAGACTGGAAGAACCAGAACTCTTGTGTTTTAGAAAAATTTAGAAAGCCAAGTTTATATGAGAAAGTTTTTCCTAAATAACATTTCATCTAGACTAATTAGGGAACATGATTAAATTTTTCCTAAAAGTGAGGCAGGAAAAGATACAGGTAGAAGGTATAAAATTACCCTATCTCTGAAGAAATTGTGTGTTATTAATTCTGAATTCCAAAGATTCCATGACGTCTGGCATAGAAATGTTTGAAAATCATATTGAAAGAGAAGGGAGATTATCCTGAAAGTAGACTGAGTACTTTCAGCTTTGACCTCATGGCATCCTAAGTGTTGAGGATTGTTTCAAGTGGAAACAGGGATGATGTTTTGGAGGCTTTGATTAGTAAGGGAGTCTGGAGTAAACATTGCTTGGGCTATTATTTCTTTCCCCTGCCTATCCAAGACTTGTCAGTGTTACAGTTGTACTACCTGTTCTGATCTATTAAATGGAGTCATGCAGTCTCTTCCATATCTTACAATGATAACCCCTTGTCCTGTGTGATTTTCATCTGCTATATTGATGTTGGGCATGGGAGAAGACCTTGATACCAAGATATGGGAGTCATGCCTTAAAATATCAAGAGTTTCCAAGGAAGAAATAACATGGACTTTCCAAGATAAGCATCTTTAAATTAGAGGCTAGGATCACTGAGGCAGGCTGATTTCTTCCTGATAAAAACCCTGAGTCTTACGGAGATGGAAGTGAGGAGGAAACAGGAAGATGACTGTGAGATATTGCACTGGAAGAAAGGGTCCTTAATGCTATGATCTAAACGTTTACATCTTCCCAAAATTCATATTTTGAAACCCTAATCCCCAGTGTGATGATTTTGGAGACGGGGCCTTGGGAGGTAATTAGATCATAAGAGTGGAGCCCAAGTGAATGAAATTAACACCCTTATAAAAGAGGCCCAAGAAAGACCCCTTGTCCTTTCTGCCGTGTGAGGACACAAGAAGAAGGTATTGTTTTTAAAATAGGCCCTCGCCAGACACTGAATCTATTGGTGCCTTGTTCTTGGACTTCCCAGCCTCCCAACAGTAAGAAATAAATTTCTGTTGTTTATAGGTTACATAGTCTATGGTATTTTGTTATATCAGCCCAAATGGACTTAGATGTTTATATAAGCCTGGTTGTCTATAGTATTCTCAACCTAGCTCCCTTGGCACTTTGGGAATTAAGGAGTCAATAATCTCTGAAATTCTGCAAACCTGATAGTTCTTTGCCTCCCTCCCTCCCTCCCTTCCTTCCTTCCTTCCTCTTTCTTTTCTTTGTCTCTTTCTCTATATCTCTTTTTCTTTTCTTTCTTTCTGTTTTTTTTTTTTTTTTTGAGACAGGATCTCGCTGTGCCACCCAGGATGGAATGCAGTGGTGCAATCTTGGCTCACTGCAACCTATTCCTTCCAGGTTCAAGCAATTCTCCTACCTGAGTCTCCCAAGTAGCTGGGACTACAGGTGTGTACCCCTACACCTGGCTAATTTTTGTATTTTTTGGTAGAGACAGGTTTCACTTTGTTGGCCAGGCTGGTCTCAAACTCCTGACCTCAAGCGATCTGCCCGCCTAGGTCTCCTAACGTGCTGGGATCACAGGCATGAGCCACCACACCCAGCTCTCTTTCTTCTTCTTCTCTTTTCTTTGTCTCTCTCTCTCTCTCTCTGTCTCTCTCCCCCTCTCCCTCCTCTCTCTTTCTTTCTTACCTTACCCAAGACTCTGAAAGGTCACAGCTATTGGAAAAGGCCCTGAGAGACCTGCCCTTTACCAGGTCACTTTTATTCTAATCTGCAATGAGGTCTGAACATGACTGCATTGAGAATTCAGATTCAGATAATTCTTAATAATCAGTGAGCTATCTCCTCTTGTTCCCTGAGAAATCCCCGTCATCCATTCTGATATACACTATAGGACCTCCTCTGCTTTTCTTTGATATGCCAGAACTTGCAAATGCTTCAAAAGACGTCAAAAGCTACCTGAGCATAATTTTCTCATTGAACAAGCTGCTAAAGAGAGACTTGACATTAAATAACCTTAAGCAAAATAAGGCCAAGCACTGTTCCTGGAGCTACAACTGAGGAACCCTGACCTTGACCCTTTAATAGGTAGCTAGGGCAGGGATGAGTCCCCAGGCTGCAGCACCTGCTTCTTGAGAAGGTGCATGTGCAAAGTCTTTAGAAAAGGTTTCCAGGGAAACCATATAACTTCTATTTTTCTTTTCTGAAATTTATTAAGCACTAAACGTGCCTGCTAGTGCCTGGAGTTCTCATTTGCAGTCAGAAGCTGCTGAAGAAAAGCGTTTGCATGAAACACACCCACATACCCAGAAGTCATTGTTATGCTTCCTTCACTAAATGTCAGCTGCATACTCCTGGGGACAACTAACGACCTGAGTTCACTTAAGGGGTGAAAGAAAAGAGGATTAACTTCTGTTAGATGAATTGCTTTTCTTTTGTGTCATTGTGATGGCTATTAAGGAATGATAGTGATGTTCAGTTTGAGCAGTGGCATCTTCCCAGTGAGACCCAATGTACTTAGGCTATGCAGAAAATGTGAATACCAGAGGAATGTAATTTTTTTTCAACTTGTATTTTAGATTCAGAGAGTACATGTGCAGGTTTGTTAGCTGAGTATATTGCATGTTGCTAAGGTCTGGGGTATAAATTATTCCAACACCCAGGTACTGTGCATAGTACCCAATAATTAGTTTTTCAACCCTCCCTCAACTCTCCTCTCCAGCTTCTACTGTTGCCATCTTAATGCCCATGAGCACCCAGGGTTTAGCTTCCACTTATAAGAAAGAACATGCAGTATTCGGTTTTCTGTACCTGTTTGTAATTCATTTAGGATAATACCCTCCTCCTGCATCCATGTTGCTGCAAAGGACATGATTTCATTCTTTCTTTTCTTTTTTCTTTTTTTGAGACAGAGTCTCACTCTGTCACCCAGGCTGGAGTGCAGTGGCACAATCTTGGCTCACTGTAACCTCCACCTCATGGGATCAAGCAATTCTCCTGCCTCAGCTTCCTGAGTAGCTGGGATTACAGGCATGTGCCACCACACCTGGCTGATTTTTTTATTTTTAGTAGAGATGGGGTTTCACCACTGGTCAGGCTAGTCTCAAACTCCTGACCTCGTGATCTGCCCACCTCAGCCTCCCAAAGTGCTGGGATTACAGGCGTGAGCCACCATGCCTGGCTGATTTCATTCTTTTCTATGGCTGCATAGTATTCCATGGTGTATATGTACCATTTTTTAAAAATCTAGTCCAGTGTTAATGAGTACCTAGGTTGATTCCATATCTTTGCGATTATGAATAGTGCTGTGATGACCATGTGAGTGCATGAATCTTTTTGGTAGAACAATTTGTTTTCTTTTGGATATATACCCAGTCATGGGATTGCTGGGTCAAATGGTAGTTGTAGCTTAAGTTCTTTGAGAAATTTCCAAACTGCTTTTCATAGTGGTTGAACTAATTTATATTCTCACCAACACTGTATAAGTGTTCTCTTTTCTCTGCCTCACCAACATCTGTTGTTTTTTGAGTCTTTAGTAACGGCCATTCTGACTGGTGTGACATGGTATTGCATTGTGGTTTTGATTTGCATTTCTCTGATGATTAGTGATGAGGAACAGTTTCTCAGGTGTGTTGGTCGCTTATATGTCTTCCTTGGAGAGCATCTGTTCATGTCTATTGCCCAACTTTTAATGACATTATTTGATTTTTGCTTGTTGAATTGTTTAAATTTCTTCTAGATTCTAGATATTAGATCTTTGTCAGATGTCTAGTTTGTGAATATCTTCTCCCATTCTGTAGGTTGCGTGTTTATTCTGTTGATAGTTTCTTTTTTTTTTTTTTTGAGGTGGAGTCTCACTCTGTCACACAAGCTGGAGTGCAGTGGCACAATCTCAGCTCACTGCAACCTCTGCCTCCCAGCTCAGCCTCCTGAGTAGCTGGAATTACAGGCATCTGCCACCACACCTGGCTAATTTTTGTATTTTTAGTAGAGACAGGGTTTCACCATATTGGCCAGGCTGGTCTCGAACTCCTGACCTCAGGTGATCTGCCTGCCTTGATAATTTCTTTTGCTGTGTAAAAGCTCTTCAGTTTAACAGGTCCTACTTGTCAATTTGTTTCTGTTGCAATTGCTTATGAGGACTTAGTCATAAATTTTTTCCCAAGCTCTGCATCTAGAATGTTTTGAGGACTTAGTCATAAATTGTTTCCCAAGCCTGGTGTTTCCTCTAGGATTTTCTTTTTTTTTTGAGATACAGTCTCCCTCTGTCTCCCTCTGCAGTGGTGTGTTCTTGGCTCATTGCAACCTCTGTCTCCCTGGATCAAGTGATTCTTATGCCTCAGCCTCCTAAGTAGTTGGGACTACAGGTATGTGCCAGTGTACCTAGCTAATTTTTTTGTATTTTTAGTAGAAACAGGGTTTCATTATGTTGGCCAGGCTGGTCTCCAACTCCTGGCCTCAAGCGATCCTTCACATAGGCCTCCCAAAGTTCTGGGATTACAGGTGTGCGTCACTGTGCCTGGCCTAGGATTTTTATAGTTTGAAGTCTTACATTTAAATCTTTAATCCTCCTTGAGTTAATTTTTGTGTATGGTAAAAGGTGGCATCCAGCTTCATTCTTTTGCGTATGGCTAGCCAGTTATGCCAGCACCATTTATTGAACAGGTAGTCCTTTCCTTATTGCTTAGTTTTGTCAACTTTGTTGAGGAGCAGATGGCTGTAGATGTGCAGCTTTATTTCTGGGTTCTCTATTCTGTTCCATTGGTCTATGTGTCTGTTTTTGTAACAGTACTATGCTGTTTTGGTTACCATAGCCTTATAGTGTAGTTTGAAATGGATGATGTGATGCTTCTGGCTTTGTTCTTTTTGCTTAGGATTGCTTTGGCTACTCATGCTCTTTTTTGGTTCCATATTAATTTTAGAGTAGCCAATTCTGTGAAAAATGATGTTGATAGTTTGATAGGAATAGCATTGAATCTGTATATTGCTGCTTTTTGTTTGTTTATTTAGAGACAAGATCTCACTCTGCCATGCAGGCTAGAATGCAGTGGTGATATCATAGCTCACTGTAGCCTCGAACACCTGGGCTCAAGTGATCTCCAAGCCCAGCCACCTGAGTGGCTAGGAATACCAGTGTGTGCTACCATGCTGTTAATTTTTTTTTGTAGTGATAGGGTCTGGCTCTGTTGCCAAGGTTGGCCTGAACTCCTGGCCTCAAGCAATCCTCCTGCCTTGGCCTCCCAAAGTGCTAGGAATAGGCATGAGCCACTGCTCCCAGCCCCAGAGAATAACTTGATGTACATTTTTTTTCTTTTTTCTTTTTGAGACAAGGTCTCACTCTGTCACCCAAGCTGGAGTACAGTGGTGATCACAGCTCACTACACCCTCAACCTCCTGGGTATAAGTGATCCTCCTACCTCAGCCTACTGAGAGCTGGGACCACAGTTGTGTACCAACATGTTTGGCTAATTATTATAAATTATTTTGTAGAGACAGGGTCTTACTATGTTGCCCAGTTTGATCTCAAACTTCTGGGCTCAAGCAATCCACCTGCCTTGGCCTTCCAAAGTATTGAGATTATCGGTGTGAGCCACCTGTTGTACATCTTTTTAATATGCAAAGAAATATTTGAGTAAGAAAATTACAGAAAATTAGGCTGAAATAGTTCTGTATCTACATATCTGCATTAATGGCCAAAGATGTTGAGATATAGTCATCCTTTGGTATCTTCAGGAGTTTGGTTCCAGGACCCCCTGCATAAGCCAAAATTTGTACCTATTCAAGTTCCACAATCAGCCCTGCACAACATGGGTACATGAAGAGTCAGCCTTCTATATTTGAGGTTTTTGCATTTGTGAATACTATTTTGTTGAAAAAAAAGCTGCATTAAAGTGACCCCATGCAATTCAAACCTATGTTATTCAAAAATCAACTATACTTGGTCTGCCATGTTTCCAGTGCCATAGGGGTAGATGCCAGTGGCCATGTCTCCACCATGTGGTCTCACATCCCTGATCATAACAGATGGGCCCTGATATGGACTCCTTACCAAAGCTCAGCCAATGCCATTGGAAGTCAAACACAAAGATTCTGGAAGTTTAAACTAGGTAATCAAACCAGAGGAGAGCTGAGAGGCATCTGTGCTTAACCACCTACTCACCCAAAGAAGGAAAGCTGATATGCAGGGAGAGAAAGAGATTAGAGTCCACACAGAGAAAGATACAGCAGAGGGAAGGAGAGAGAGAAAACAGAGATTGGAAGAACTTGTGTTGGCTTTTTTTTTTTTTTTTTTTTTTGAGATGGAGTTTCATTCTTGTTGCCCGGTGCGATCTTGGCTCACTGCAACCTCCACCTCCTGGGTTCAAGTGATTCTCCTGCCTCAGCCTCCCAAGTAGCTTGGATTACAGGCATGTGCCACCATGCCCAGCTAAGTTTTGTATTTTTAGTCGAGATGTGGTTTCTCCATGTTAGTCAGACTGGTCTCAAAACTCCTGACCTCAGGTGATCTGCCCTCCTCAGCCTCCCAAAGTGTTGGGATTCCAGGCATGAGCCACCACGCCTGGCCTATGTTGGCTTTCTAGTCCCCATTTCTTTGCCTGGGAAGCCTGGGTGTACTCTCTGATGCAAGATTTTGTGAGACAGATTGATATCCTCAAAATAAATCCAACTTTGTTCTTAATTAGAGTGATTTTCCATTACTTCCAAGCAAAAGGCACCTCATAAAAACACAGCTTTGCTGGAACCATATTTTACCCCATTTCTTTCCAGATGGGCAGGGCTTGCTTGTTGTTGGGCCTGTCATTTCTGAGCTAAGCTGTGCTGTGATCTATATTCTACGTTATGGGACTGCAAGGGCAGTGTCCTCCTGCACTGGCCATCTGAGGGGTAGGTGGCATGACTGTGGCCGTGCTCTTCACACTGGAGGTGGCTGGTGACCTATCCAGGAATGCTGCTCCCCAACCATGTGGTATTATGTTTTTCTGATGACAGTTACCATGGGGCTTTTTGTAGAACTGACAGAGCAGGCCGGTTAGACAGGGAGACAAAGTGGGGGAGATTCAAAGTTTTCCCTGTGAGGGAGACTCACAGGTTTTGGGGAACTTTTGGGTTTAGAATCATGAAATGGTAGACAAGAAAGGAACCTTTTGCAAGGTCCAGCTCTACTTCTTTTTCTAGATAAGAATTAGGAAGCCCAGGATGCTGGCATGTCTTGCCCCAGGGTGGAGCCAGGACTTCCTATGTCCCAGGTTCTCTCCCCATCCCATCTGCTTCTAAACTTTCTTAATGAAAAGAGAATCCTGCATTCTTCCGTTTTGAGCTATGATAGTAATATACAGAATAGAATTCTTATGTCACATATATGGCTATGGATTTAATAATCCTCATGTTCAAGTTTAAGTCATTTCTTTTTAAAGCAAATTGAAGAGAAATGTGAATCCACAGGTAATATGAAAGAATAATTGTGTCCTCTTTTTCTTTTCTTTCTGTAGACCTGTATATATAGTGTTTATCTAACTTCAACCCAAGTTGTCTTAGGCTGTGCTTGTTCTGATAGCCAGTAAACCATGACAACCCATCAAGGTCCCCTGAACTTAGTTAACATGGTTGAAAACATGCTATATAAAAGAAATCTAAGTTTGGAGTTTGTACCATATACCACCCCCCCCCCCACCACCAGATCATATTTATTACAAAGACGATCCCCAAATCTACTTCTCTCTTGATCCCTAGACACTCTGTGTGAGGTCCTGAACAACTATTTGGTCCATGCCACACCCACGATTCTGTCCTGATTCATACCATTTTGTTTCTTGACTACAAACAGTTCTTCTTGCCTCTGGGATTCCCTTCTCTCTCTATTTTCTTTTCTTTTCTTTTTTTTGAGACAGTCTTGCTCTGTCGCCCAGGCTGGAGTGCAATGGCACGATCTTGGCTCACTGCAACCTCTGCCTCCTGGGTTCAAGTGATTCTCTGGCCCCAGCCTCCCCAGTACCTGGGATTATAGGCGTGCGCCACCATGCCCTGCTAATTTCTGTATTTTTAGTAGAGACAGGGTTTTGCCATATTGGCCAGGCTGGTCTCAAACTCCTGACCTCAGGTGATCCACCTGCCTAGGCCTCCCAAAGTGCTGGGATTACAGATGTGAACCACCACTCTTGGTCTCTATATTTTCTTTAACAGATTGCCTTTGGAATTTTTTTTTTTCTGTTTTGTAATGAACAGTCTCTTTTGCCAGATTTGGAGCCATTTCTTCTTTGAAAACAGCACTTAGATTTTCCTTTAAGTACCACCCCCTTCCCGCTGTAAATGAGTGAATGGGGCTTCCATGGTGCTGACTCTACTCTCTGTTTCAAGGGTGGGCAACGTATTCCCCTGGCCATGGTGTTCATATTTGTACTGGGTGACAAAAGTTATCACATGAGACTCAGCCCAGGCTCTTGATGGAACTACTGGGGAAGAAGCAATCTCTTCTCTCAAGGGAGTCTAAGCTGTTAGGATATAAGCCTCAAGCTGTTGATTTGCCATCTTTGCCACATCTTTGGCAAGAACTCCCTTGAGAAAGAAATCAAGAAGAGGAAAGTAGAACTGAGAGATGACATCATTTATTCCTTGGCATCAGTTGAGCCTGGAGCCATATGCATGTCTGAACTCTCCAGTTAAATGAACCAATACATTCTTTGTTGCTTAAGCCAATTTGAATTAGGTTTCAGTTACTAGCAACCTAAAGTGTTGTTACTAATGGATGGCCATATTACTATCGTCCTTAACAGTTATTCATGCCTATTACATGCAGAATAGATCCAGCCTCCTCTGCTAGTTTCAAGGCCCTTGTAACCTTTGCTTCTAGTCTTTGACATTAAGCTGGCATTCCTGCCATAGTACCCTGTTGGTATTTTTGACTCACCTTGCATGTTCACCCCTTGCTGCCTTTGTCTTGCTGCTCTCACTCTCACCCCATTTGGAATGCTCTGACCCACATGTTGAGATCCTACCCTACTTCTCTCTTGATCCCTAGACACTCTGTGTGAGGTCCTGAACAACTATTTGGTCCATGCCACGCCCATGATTCTGTCCTAATTCATACTATTTTGTCTACAATGTCACTTTCTCTAGGAAGCCTTTCCTTGTCCCTTAGTTGGAAGAACCCTTAACACTGCTGTAATTTTTTGGGGGTCTTTATTTATACCTCGAATATAACACATCACACTCTGTCTTGTGTTCCTAGTCAAGGGGTCATGTTTACATCCCTGCCCCCATGCACAAGCCTAGAACAGAGTGGGCATCAGTAGATCATGATTTTTCATGGATTTTCTTCTATTTTCGTCAAGTGTGCATGATCCTGTTCCCTCCACCAGACAGTGCCTGACTTATTTTTGTTTCCACAGATGACCTAGTGTAGTGAGGGCCACATGCATAATAGACACTGAATAAATGTCTGCTGAATATGGATTTGGTTTTAGAGGCTTTCACAGTCATTTTCATAGAGGTTTTGGTGGTACTGAGCCAGTTTCAACTACTGGTTTCAATGCTCACATCTGTGACTTCACTTCAGCCCTCAGTAGCACCTTATTAGCCACCCTAGCCAGTTTTAGCTGCCTCTGAGTGATCTGTGGCAGTGTTTGCTAAAATCTAAATGAAGGCAAAAGCAAAAGCATGGCTAACATTTATTCAGGTCTTTCCAGGGCTTCTGCGAGAGCTGTCTGAATGCTGATCATTTTTTTCTTTCTAGATGAGGATAAATGGCTGTTATCACTGTTAAGAGAGTAGCAGCTCTAAGCCTGGGACTGACTTCCCTTAAATGTTTCTTGATAGTTTCCATTTGGCTTGACGCTTGCAATTGAACTTGCTTCTTTGAATAAACTAGAAGGTAGGAGAGAGGAAATGAGAAGAAAAAGTGGGATCATCATTTTACAAAACACAGCTGAGTGGGAGCTCCCCTTCCATCATCATCATCATCATCATCATCATCATCATCATCATCATCAATCATCTCATCATCACTGCCTGAGTGCCTGCTGGGGTACTTGATCTTGCTCTAAGATCTAGGAAAAAAAAATCTTACATTTTAAAAGTGGGGTTGTCTACATATATGTAAAATGATTACGGGCATTTAATTGTTTCTTTGTACTTATTTGTACTAGTCAGACTCCTGGGTCTGAAAGTTTCCTGACAAGGGGAAACTAGCAAACTATATACATGGATTATCCTTAGTTTACTGGCTGCAGGTGCTGTTTGCAAGTCCTGGTGATGTTTGTGGCTCGGCTGTTTTTAGATTTGACTGACATTATCAAGCTACTACCCTGTGCTAGGCACTATGCTAAGCTCTTTCACCTACATTAATTCGTTTGTCCTCTTTAATCTTCAAAACAACTCTGAAATGTATTAGTTATCTATTGCCACATAACAAATTACCCCCAATGGCCTAAAACCACAATATTTATTATATCAAAATTTCCATGGATCAGGAATCCAGGGATGACTTAGCAGACTGAGATGGCTCTGGGTCTCTCCCAGGGTTCAACTTGAAAGGATACCCATCCTGACTCACCCATGCAGGTGCTGGCGGAATTCTATTCCTCATGAGCTGTTGGCTGGAGACCTCCCTGGGTTCCTTGCTACATAGACCTCTCCACAGAGTATCTCACTACATGGCAAGGGCTTCCAACAAGCTGAGCAGGTTTGAAAGAGAGCTAGAGAATGCCTGGAAGATGAAAGTCACAGGCTTTTATAACTTAATCTTGGAAGTGACATTGTACCGCCTTTGCCATGTTTTATTTTTTAGACGAAAGTTGACAGGTCCAGTTCATATTCAAGGGAAGGGGATCCCACAAGGGCATGTATACTGGGAGGCTAAGATCAGGAGGACCATATTAGAGGTCTACCTCGCACAGAGATAGGTATTATAATTCCTATTTTGTGGCTGAGAAAATTGAGGTGCAATTTGGAAAAAGAGATTGATGATGCATGTATATGTGTGGTTCATCATGTATGATGAAAATTCATGTCTCTGAGTAGTGTTGGTCAACCACAGATTGGTACATATTTCCTTACTCACTGAATCTGCATCTGTGTCCTACGGAGCCTTGCTATGCAAAGTGTTGCTTGGGGACCGCTAGCATTGGCTTCACCTGGAAGCTTGTTGGACATGTAGAATCCCAGGCCCCACGCTAGATCTCTGGAATCAGAATCTGCAACCCTAGGGGATTCATGTGCATGGAGAAGTTTGAGAAACTGCTCCAGAAGGTCTCTTTAAGGCTCTCTGCTGACTTTAAGTGTTCCTGTGCTCTTCTGTCTGCTGGCCCTGTAAGGGGATTTCTTTTTTAGCAGTAGTAAAGGATGTGTTCTATTCTTACACTATTTTAAAACCAGAGCAGAGCCAGGCATGATGGCTCATGCCTGTAATCCTGGCACTTTGGGAGGCCAAGGTGAAAGAACTGCTTGAGCCCAGGAGTTCGGGAAAAGCCTGGGTAACACAGTGAGACCTCATCTCTACAAAAAATAAAAAAATTAGCCAAGTGTGGTGGTGCATGCCTGTGGTCCCAGCTACTTGGGAGGCTGAGGTGGGAGAACTGCTTGAGCCCAGGAGGTCGAGGCTGCAGTGAGCCATGATCACACCACTGCACTCCAGCCTGGGCTGGAGCAAGAACCGGTCTCAAACCAAACCAGACCAAACCAAAGCAAAGCAAGCCAAACCAAACCAGAGAAAATAAAGCCTCTGAAATGAAAGCTTCTTATTGCCTACTATTAATATCTTGTATAAATAGCAACAAGGTAAATGTAATAATAATGAAGTCTCTTAATATGCTAAAATACAGCAGGAGCCATTGGCATGGCTAATCATACACAGCAGATAATTAAAAATGAAACTTGGCATTTGGCTCAAGTGAACTGCAGCAAATCTGTCCAGAAACTGAGCCTTCCTAAATTATATTTTATTTAGGCAACATAGATGAATCTCAAAAGCATTATGCTATGTGAAAGAAGCCGGGCACAAAAGACCACATATTGTGGGATTCCATTTATATAAAATCCTAGAAAATGCAACACTATAGTGATAGACAGTAATTCAGCAGTTTTTAGGAGTTAGAATTGGCTGCCAAGAGGTATGAGAGAACTTTCTGGAGTAATGGAATTATTCTTTATCTTGAACATAGTGGTAGGTGCATGGGTTTATGTATTTATTAAAACTCATTAAATTCCACATTTAAAATTAGTGAAATTTATTCATGCAATCTTCCATAAAGCTGATTCAAAAATGGGAGTTGGTAGCATTGTCAATTGATTCTAGCTTCTCTAATTTTCTTTAGGCCAAGAACCCAGGAACTAATTTGCATTGATTAGAATAACTCATCAGAGAAAGATGCTATTTAGAAGATTCCTTGGTATCTGATGTTGACAGAGAATGGAAATTATTTCTCCTTTGAAGTCCTACTGAGAAGAAACTGTACGTAGAAAATTGTTAAGATTTTTATCATTTAAACTACTCCTAAAAGTCACACTCCAAGGGTGATGCCATTGAACTTTTGGCTTTAATTTCTTGAGATTTTTTTTTAGCATTCTTTAAAAAGAATATAGAAATGATAGTGATCACTTATTGAGCATTAACGCTTGGCCAGAATTCTGCTTAATGCTTCACTTTCATTATTTCAATTAATCAGCACAGTAATTCTGTAAAATAGGTACTATACTGTCCTCCCCAGTTTACAGAGGAGAGGGCTGAAACTTAGATTAGACAACTTGTTCAAGTGACAACTGGTACTTGACTTTGAAATGATCTAGTGCCAAAGCTCTTAAAACACTCTTTACTTCTATCTTAGCTATTCTCAACTGCTCCTGCAGTGTCTTGCTCAGGCTCTAAAACAGATTTTCCCCAAATTGCTGGCTTAAGGTCATCTTGTGTCCACAGCCACACATGCTTACTCTGCGTTTTCTCCAGGATATTGCGAGTCTCAAACGCCTTTACATCTGCACAGATTAAACTAATCAAATCCATCTACCTGCTGAAAGTCTGCAGAACATGCCCTGCCACTTTGAGCAAGTAGTGTCTGAGCAAGGAGTTGCTTCAAAAATGAAGAACTGTCTTCTCTGGACTATAGATTGGGAAGAGCAGATTCTGGGAGAGGTCAGGGATTTGGCAGTGATGTGTGGCCTTGGGATTTGCCAAGGAAGCCCTCAGTAGTAACAGGGCTGTTTTTGTTTGTTTGTTTTTGTTGTTGTTGATTTTGTATAACAGGGTGCTTAGTGATGAAAGGAGAGGTGCAGCGTAGAGGGTGCTGGGGACCAGTATAGCTTTGGCCACCACACACATCTGGTAATGGGAGGTGCTGTGTAGCCACACACCTTGCACACAGTGGTGGTAATGATGGGTGGATCTCTGCCAGTCAGTAAGGACCCATTTTAACTCTTATGTGTAATCAAAAGATTCTGAGTTTGATTCTCTGAGTATAAAACTTCTCAGATTGCTGTTCATCTGCTGCGATAGGCAGAGAATTGTCACTGAGGTGCTGCAAATGGACTCTGTGTTCTTTGGTATATCCCTGTGCCCAAGATAGATGCCAAGTGCATTGTGGACCCAGACTCAAAGTACAGCCCCAGAGGAAAATTCTTACCCAAGCAGCAGGCAGTGAGCTTTACGCACTCATACTAATGAGCAAATGCTTAGAAAAGAATCTGACATTCATAGGAAGTGAAAATGAGGCTGTTTGCACCTCCAAGGGGGACCTCAGATGTGAGCTAGAGAGCTTAGCATGGCCAACTGGCTGTATGAGGTCTGCAGTGCTGAGAAGAGTTGTACCAGCCAAGGTATCTTTCACTAATTAATAGACATCCTTAGAGGCCCTCCTTCTCCAAAAGCATTGCTATTTTAGGGGAGAAATCAAGGCCAGCCTTAGTAGTACAACAGAACAAAACCAGGTGTGGCTGGGAAAGCAGGAAACTTTTACATGGACATTTGTACATCAAGAAGTTCTGACAATAGCTTTGATGACGCTACTTATTTTACTTATTGAAGTATTAGACCTTTTTATATATTAAGAATATTAGCACTTCATCACATATTTTGCATGAAATTAAATCTCTTTATTAACAGCAGAAAGGAGATTTACTTACATAAAGTCTGTGATCCCTCGGCTAAAAAATAAAAGCCTTCACAAAATTTTTGGTTATTGACACTATTTTAGTTCCCCAGGGATACCATAACAAAGTGCCACAAACTGGTGGCTTAAAACATTAGAAACATGTTCTTTCAATTCCAGAGGCTAGAAGTCTAAAATCAAAGCACTGGCAGGGCATGCGCTCTTGGAGCCTTCTAGGGCGGATCCTTCCTTACTTATTCCAGCTGCTGGTAGCCCCACGTGTTCTCTGGCTCGTAGACACATCACTGCCTCCATCACATGGCACTCACTTTGGATGTTACTTGGATTGGGGACACTCTCATAACTTTGCCTTAACTCGATTATGTCTGTTATAACTTTACTTGGAAAGAGTTTCCAAATAAGGTTACATTCACAGGCACCAGGATTGAGACTTCAACATATCTTTTTTGGGGACACAGTTCAACCCACAACAAACATCCACCCATTATGAAGTGCCAGCTATCATTAGCATATTAGAAACATGGTAAGGACTGGGATGACATCAGTCTTGCTTCATATGTAAATCCTCAGTACTTAGCACAGTATCTGGTAGGTAGTGGGTCCTCAATAGTGATTTTTTTTTTCTTTTGAGACAGGGTCTCTGTTGCCCAGGCTGGAGTGCAGTGGAATGATCATACCCCACTCCAGCCTCGACCTCCTGGGCTCAAGCAGTCCTCCCACTTCAGCCTCCTGAGTACCTAGACCTACAGGCATGCACCACTACACATGGCTGATTTTGTACTTTTTGTAGAGACAGTGTTTCACCATGTTGTTTCCTAGGCTGGTCTTGAACTCCTGGGCTCAAGCGATCTGCCTACCTTGGCCTCCCAAAGTGCTGGGATTACAAGTATGAGCCACCACACCTGGCCAAGGTGTGCGTTTTATGTTCCCCAGACACCTGTCCAGAAAAGAATCTTTGAGAATATGCAGACAAGCACCCAGACTATAACCAAATTTATTTACCAAAATTATTGGGTTGGAGGAAACAGAAAATAAGCCAACAGAACACTTAAAAATACAAATTTATTTTCTTCATATTGTTCAATCTAATTATCTATTTATTTCAAAATCATGAAAAGCAGAGCCTGGTATACCAAATGCTAGGGCAGATTTGCTCTGGAGACTTACTTTCTAGGTTATTTTTTGGACTTAAATTAAAAAATAATAATTATACCACAGAATTCCTACATGTAAACTTTTTAAAAGCCTAATTCGTCACCTGAAAAAGATATACTACAGTTAAGTTTTTAAGTCAAGACTTTTCTCTGGGAGTTGATATATTTTATCTATAATATCTCTACTTCCCCTTACTTTCATCAAAGTATCACTAAAGCCAGTCAAATGCAGTCCTGTGGGGCTAGGTCTACAACATCTGCTTAGGTTTATTTTAGTGGTCATAGTTCCAGTCTAAGAGCAATGGGCCACTGTTCTAGGTCCTAATGTACAGCCATAGAGATGAGGTATTTCGATTTGAACAGAAGCAACATTTCGACCCAGGCACTATATTTGCCACTCATGCAGACGTGGTAGACCATGTGTGCTAAACTGAGCATCAAAGCCACAGACGCACACAGTGCTGGTCTCGTGGACCCATTGCAGTCATACAGAGCCTCATGCTCAGAAGGGCACTGTGTTTGGTGTGACAACTGCTGTTGCCATCTTGAATTTCTTAATAATTTTTGAATGATGGTCCTGCATTTTCATTTTTCACTGGGCTCTGCATTTTCATTTTTCACTGGGCTCTGCAATTATGTAGCTAGTCCTAGATATACACAAAAGTTGCTTTGGCCTAATTCGGCTAACTTGGGTTCTACGTTTTCATTTGGCATTGAAGGCAGAGCTGTGGGTAGTTCCCAGCAGCAGGACGATTCTAGTTCTAGAACATTTTCAAAGGTATGGAATTTGTTGGTCATGTAATTCACTGGAAACAGTAAAGGAAGGAAGCCCACAAAGATGATTTTCGTTTATGTGCAAGTCTATAGAGGTGAAATTATACTTTTTGGAATATGGAAGAATCAAGCCCAACTGTGATATATATATATATATATATATATATATATACACACACACACACACACACACACACACACACACACACACCCCTCCAGGTACTCAGGATGCCATATATATATATATGAGGCTGAGTGTGTATATATATAGCCTCCTGAGTACCTGGGACTACAGGCACACAGCACTACACCTGGCTAATTTTATTTTTTTTTAGAGATGGGGTCTCACTGTGTTGCTCCAGCTAATAAAGGTGTTTAAAAAAAAGTGTCCCTATTGATTCTTCTTTGCAGCCAGGCTTAGGAACCACTGAGATTAACTACACGTAATTACGGGTGCCATTAAGATAAATATAAATATATTCTTCTCTAATCTTTTTTTTTTCATCATCAAGAACTTATTTCAGCAATTCAAATAAAAAGAAGAATCTGCACAAGGTCTGAGCATGGCTATTGTTTATCAGAATATTGAAAACATTGTCTTCTGAATTAGAAAGCACTCTTCCTGCCTTTCTTCAAAAGAATGGTAGGGAATAGTTGGTCCAGAAGTGCCACAAAATGTCTATCCTTCATTTATAGAGAGGAATAAACATTTCATGATAGGGCATGGTCCTCTGTACAGGTGGGTAGAGTGTGATTTTAAAAGGACAGGTTGCCAAAGAAGAGGGGTTTTTTCTAGATACTGTGAGACAGGGAAAAGCTCAAAGGGCAAGGAAGAAGAGTCGCCTAGACCTTCAAAGGCCACACAGGGCTTCCAACTCTGGCTGTTAATTAGAATCACCTAAAGTATCTAGAAAAATATTGACGTCTGGGCTTCATCCCACAGTTGTTAAATTATAACCTGGGAATGGAACTCAGGAAAGGGTGTTTTTATTTTTATTTTTTGAGACAGGGTCTCACTCTATTGCCCAGGCTGGAGTGCAGGGGCATGATCATGACTCACTGCAGCCTCAACCTCCTGGGCTCAAGTAATCTTCCTGCCTCGGTCTCCTGAGTACCTGGGACTACAGGCACACACCACTACACCTGGCTAATTTTTTTTAAGAGATGGGGTCTCACTGTGTTGCCCCAGCTGATAAGGGTGTTTTAAAAAAGTGTCCCTGTGATTCTTCTTTGCAGCCAGGCTTAGGAACCACTGAGATTTTGCACACATTTAAAAAAAAAAATCTGGACTACCTCAAAGTCAAACAGGTATCTATTTTGAAAATTTAAAAATTAGGTACATATTTATATCTGATTCACTTAAACATAGACACTGTTAACATAGTTTTTTCTATATAATGTATTAACTACAGGTAATTACAAAGTATTTTATAAATAATTTAATGGTCTCTCTCTCTAAGGTTAAACAATACCTCCAATAAATAATAAGACATTTAAAAGATAAAAATATTTTTAAAGTGAGATATTTCAATTATTTTTAGGAAATCTGAAGGATGTGTCAAAGTTTAAAAGTCCTTTAAATGGGAAATAGATAAGGCAAGTAGTGTCTTCCTACTACTTGATATTTTAAAGGTATTAAATATCTTCTTCCATTAAAAAAAAGAACTGTTAAGGCCAAAGTTTAAAATTAAGGCATTTGGAAGCTAATTCATATTTTCTAGAATGCCTCCTATAGTAAGACACTTCTAAAAAGTCACTAAACATCTTTACAAATAAGTACCTAAAAGTCTAATAACTCTTGAGAAGTAATTCTTTTTCAAATAATTTTTGAGTTCTAGAGTAAAGGTGTTTTTGAATATTTCACAAGTCTGTAAAGAGCTGTGGGAGCATCACAACTGATGAAAAAGAGAGGCAGGGAGAAAGGAAAGGAAGAAATGTACAGGCATAAAAGAGGCCCTGTGGTTACTGCCTGGTGCCATGCTGGAGAAAGCTATACTAATTGTAATGGATAACTCACTCTTGTGGACAGATTTGACACAAAAGGTCTCATCTCTATTTTTTCATATTCATAACCCTGTAACCAGACCAGCAGAGTAAGGTCAGGGCACAACAGTTCAGATTTCCCCTGTTATGTTTGTGTGTCTCAGGTGTACACGACAAAAGAATTTAATTGCAAAAGGCACTGAAAAGACTAACTTGCTTTCCTAGCTTTTAGCACATCACTAACACCTGCAGACACTAAGGGGCTGTTTGGAAGCATCATTTAAGGAATGAAACAAAGGTTGCAATGATTACATCTTTTTCTTTAAAGAGCTTGAGGAACAGAAAGATAACCAAAATTGAGAGTACACCCAGATGAAAATAGACGTCACCAATTATTCCAAAGAATTTCAAGAAGCACTCAACAGTAAGATAGTAAAAATATCAGGGACAATAAGGAAGTCAGTAGTCTGTTTAAACTGAGAATATTCTCCAATGCCACAGACAAATGAGAAAAAACAAACCGGCAAATAAGCCTAGTACTGAACATTACTTAACCAAACAATCAGGAATGCCAGTATTTGTTTTTTCTCCAGGGAAGAGTTCAGCTAAGAAAAAACCTGTACTTCTGAAATGCCAGCTTTCACAATGTCTACTGCATTTGAAATCCAAGTTTGATGACTGATATGCTAATTTAAACCATAGGACACGAATTTGTTTTTAATTCTAGCCTAAAGTATTAGGCTGAATGTTTCTCTCCTTGTTTGATGCCAAGAACAAGATGCAGAAACCAATTAAACTGCACAGTCCATCCTTTGTCTCTGCAAACTTCGATCTGATCAAGAAAATACTTTTTAGCATCCTCCTCATTTTTCCCCACTGTGAGGGCATCCCGGATATATTCAATGTCTTCTTTACTTGTTAACTGGGGCATTCCCGTCATCAGCATCATGGAGAACAGGATGATCAGTAGGTTTGTGTGATGACGAAGGGCTAGATAAGCCTTAACACAGATGTCCTGGATAAAGGAGAAGAGAATGCTGTTACTGTTGTTATGGTAACTAACAAGTAGGCTGAAGACCACAGGGATGTACTGAAATGTACATAGCATTATCTATCCATGAGGAGAAACCATCACAAACAAGGTAGGTCCCTGACTTAGACAAAAAACTTGATAAGAAACTGTTTTTATAAGCTCTTCAATACTTTAGTGTAGTTGCATATATCCAGAGAGTGTTCAAGGAAAACTAATTGATACAGACAAGTTTCATCTTATTTCTTACTCTACCTTTTAAATTCAGTTTCTTAAGAGATTGAGGGTAGAAATTTCTGTAATTTCTGAAGAGCAATGAGTCAGTTTTTGAACATCATACTAGAATCAATAAACTTTATGTAAGTGTAAATAATGTCTGCCAAGAGCTAATAAAATCCAAAGAACTGAAGGAAATGTGTTTGAGATTTAGTTTTCATCTTTATTTTACACTCTGTTCAATTCTAAGAAAACAGATGAATTAGGTTTTTACTGCCTGATTCTCAAAATTGCTGAATGAATTGAAATTTTAATACAAATTCTGAACACTGACTGAGAGAGAGGGCTTTAAAAAATGCTATGGCTGATGGCTCCCCAAAAACCTTTGGAGCAGGTGAGTTAAGTCTGCTTATTAAGCAACAAGTATGATTATGCCATTTAAATTGTTCCAAAATATAGAAAAAATGCAAGGTTCTCAATTTTTACAACATGAGAATAACCCAACCTTAATACCATAACTTGACAAAGATAGTATATTAAAGAGAACTAAAGTTAGTGATTACATATATAAATATTTCAAATAATATTGAGTATAATGTTGAAAGAATAATATACCATAGCCAAATAAGGTTTATTCCAAAACTGAGAGATTAATTCACCATAAGGTACTGTATTAATATCTATTTTTGATTTAAAAAATATATGACTTCATATGTCATTAAAATGTAACAATGTGAAGAATTATCTGAAATTATAAAAATAATTTGACCCAGCAATCCCATTACTGGGTAAATACCCAAGGGATTATAAATTATTCTATTATAAAGGCATATGTACATGTATGTTTATTGCGACACTGTTCACAATAGCAAAGACTTG
>CAUYQU010087323.1:0-12862 GCA_963574635.1 Cheracebus regulus
CCAACCACTGAATTATTTTAATTTGTTATTCCTTGGCCCCTAACAAAAATCTAAATAAGTTTTACTTAAAAAAAAAAACATTTTATAAAAAAAAAAAAAAAAAAAAAAAAAAAAAAGACCCCCCTTCTCTGAGAATCTTACCAGAGCAGACACGGTTTGCAATTTGCAATTTCCTGGGAATCTGGCTGCTCATCACGTTATCCTACCAACATTCCAGTCCCGGCGTACCTCACTCATCCCACCCCGGGGAGATTCTCTGAGGCAGTCTCTGGCTGGATCCACTGTAGAATCTGTCCGCACCCTGCACAGGTCTAGTAGCAAGTGGGGCTGAAAGGAGCATTCATTTGTTCTCCAAAAGGGAAACTGGGTCTTCTGGACGGTGCTGCAGTTCAGCCTGCGGCCACGCAGGGGCACCAGTGGACAGGTTAGAGTCTGAAAAAGGCGCTCAGGCTGTGGGACCGGCAGAGCATCCCCAAGGACTTACCTGCCCGAGGCATCTGCCTAATTTTCTTCATCCATCCATCCAACTATCCATCCATCCATCTGCCTGCCTGCCTGCCTGTCCATCTATCTACCCTCTATCCATAGTGGAGACAAGGTATCACTATATTGCCCAGGCTAGTCTCAAACTCCTAGGCCCAAGCAATCCTCCTGCCTGGACCTTCCCAAATGCTGGGATTACAGGCATGAATAATTTTCTTCTTCTTTTTTTTTTTTTTTGGCTGAGTACAGAGGACTTTATTGCTTTATTGATAGGCCCCTCCCTGTTCTTCAGGGGGTCTGGCATGGAAACTGTGTCTTGGGGAGATTCTCAGTGTGGTAGGGGCTGAGTGCGGCAGGGACTCCAAAGTGGCTGAGAGCCTCTCTCTTCCTCTCATACTCTCACTGGGGCTCCTGGTCTGAGGGTCTTACTCCTTGGAGACAGTGCGGCCCACCACCTTGTTACTGAAGCCAAATTCATTGTCATGCCAGGAAATGAACTTGACAAAATCCCATCAAGGGCAATGCCAACCCCCAGCATGGAAGGTGGAAGAGTGGGTGTTGCTGTTTAAGTCGGAGGAGACGACCTTGTCCTCAGTGTAGCCCAGGATGCCTTGAGGGGGCCCCAGATGCCTGCTTTACCACCTTCTTGATGTCATCATATATGGCAGTTTTCTCCAGATGGCAGGTCGGGTCAACCACCAACACATTGGCAGTGGGAACTCAGAAGGCTCTGCCAGTGAGCTTCCTGTTCATTCCAGGAATTTGCCCACAGCCTTGGCAGCACCAGTAGATGCAGGGATGATGTTTGTCACACCAATTTCCCAGAGGAGCTGTGGTCATGAGCCCTCTCCATGATGCCAAAGCTGTCATGGATGACCAGGGTCAGTGGCTCAGCCTGTAATCTCAGCACTTTGGGAGGCCAAGGTGGGAGGATCGCTTGAGCCCAGGAGTTTAAGACCAGCCAGGGCAACAAAGTGAGACCCTCCATTTCTATTTATTTATTTATGAAATAGGGTCTTGCTCCATCACCCAGGCTGGAGTACAGTGACATGATCCCAGCTCACTGTAGCCTCAACCTCCCAGGCTCAAGCAATCCTCCCACCTCAGCCTCTCAAGTAGAGTAGCTGGGACTACAGGCACATCCCACCATGTGCCTGGATTTTTTTTTTTTTTTTTAATTTTTGTAGAGACAGAGTTTTGCTATGTTGCTCAGGCTGGTCTTGAACTCCTAGGCTCAGGTGATCCTCCCACCTCAGCCTCCCAAAGTGTTGGGATTATAGGCATAAGTCACTGTGCTGGGCCTCCATCCCTATTTAAGAAAGAAAGAGGGAAGAAGGAAAGAAAGAAAGAAAGGAAGGAAGAAAGAAAGACAGAGAGAAAGAAAGAAGGAAAGAAAGGAAGGAAGGAAAGAAGGAAGGAGGGAAGGGAAAGAGAAAGAAAGAAAGAAAAGGAAAGAAAAGAAAGGTCAATGAAGGGGTCATTGAGGTGACAACGTCCATTCTGCGAGAGTTAGCAGCAGCCCTGGTGCCCTGGTGACCAGCCACCCAATATGGCCAAATCCATTTACTCCTGCCTTCACTTTCCCCACGGTGCCTCAGGGACATGCCTGGCACTGCATGAGATGTGGCTGTCTCTCAAATTCGAGGAGCAGGGAGACATCTGCCTTTTTAATCTTAAAAAAAAAAAAATTCAGATGGGGCCTCACTGTGTCATCCAGGCTGGTCTCAAACTCCTGGGCTCGAGAGATCCTGCTGCCGTAGCCTCCCAAAGTGCTGGGATTGCAGATGTGAGCCACCACACTCAGCCTGTCTTTTAATTATTATTATTATTTTTTATTTTTTGGAGACCGAGTCTTGCTCTGTCACCCTGACTGGAGTGCAATGGCATGATCTTGGCTCACTGCAACCTACGACTCCTGGGTTCAAGCAATTCTCCTGTCTTAGCCTCCTGAGTAGCTGGGACTATAGGCGTGCACCACCATGCTTAGCTAAATTTTGTATTTTTAGTAGAGATGGGGTTTCACCATGTTGCCAAGGATGGTCTCGATCTCTTGAACTCGTGATCCGCCCACCTTAGCCTCCCAAAGTGCTGGGACTACATATGTGAGCCACCGCACTTGAACCATCTTTTAATTTTTAAAGAGTGGGGGACACCATGACCCATCTTTGCCCACCTAAACCACCTATTCAGCAGCCCATGCCCCACAGCCCGGCTGGGAGACATCATGCAAAATCTAAGTCAGATCTGTCCCTCTGATTGGAACCCTCTGTGGTTGCCACCTCACTCCAGATAAAAGCCCCCTTCCCTGCAGCCCCCAAGGCCCCACACAACCTGCCCCACTCACCCCCTTCTCACCTCCTTGCCTTCAACCTTGCAGACTCATCCTTCCAGACTCAGCCCTTGCTCACTCTGCTCCAGCCACAGAAGCCAGCTTTTGCTTCCTCAAATCAAACTAACTCATGACAGTGTTTGGAAGTTTGAAGCCTCGGGGCCCCCAAAAATCCATCTTTGTGGTTCCTTTGTAAATGTGTAGTCAATTTAGACATTTAGAAACACAGTTTCCCTTAAGCCTTTATTTAGTTACAATCACAACTAACATGTTACTTATATACCTGGCAAAGTGAAACATCAAAAGACTAATTCAGGGCCTGGCCTCACACCTGTAATCCCAGCACTTTGGGAGGTCAAGGCAGATGGATCACGAGGTCAGGAGTTCCAGACCAGCCTGGCCAACAGGCTACTTTAATGCTAGAGTAGAAACCCCTGTCTCTACTAAAAATACAAAAAAATTAGCCAGGCATGGTGGCACATGCCTGTAATCCTGGCTACTTAGGAGGCTGAGGTAGGAGAATCACTTGAACCCAAAAGACAGAGGTTGTGGTCAGCAGAAGATCACACCACTGCACACCAGCCTGGGTGACAGAGTGAGTGAGACTCCATCTCAAAAAAAAAATAAAAAGAAACATCACTTTAAGAGGTTATTGGATGCATATGTAGGTCAGATTATAAGTTTAGTGGATTGGAACACACATTTTACATTTTATAAGTGTGATGCATTTTAATCTATACTCTTTTCCTACTACTATTATTATTACTATTATTATTATATTTAGAGACAGTGTCTTAGCTCTGTTCCCCAGACTGGAGTGCAGTGGTGCAATCATGGCTCACTGCAGCCTCGACATCCAGAGCAATCCTTCCACCTTTAGCTGGGGCTACAGGTGCACACTACCACACCCAGTTAATTTTTTTTTAAGAGATGAGGTCTCTACAGAAAGTGTTGGGATGACAGGTGTGAGCCACTGTGCCAGCTTATTCTTTAATCTTTTCTTTTTTCTTTCTTTTTTTTTTTTTTGAGACGGAGTCTCACTCTGTTGCCCAGGCTGGAGTGCAGTGGCACGATCTCAGCTCACTGCAACCTCCACCTCCCAGGTTCAAGCGATTCTCCTGACTCACCCTCCCAAGTAGCTGGGATTACAGGCGCCTGCCACCATGCCTAGCTAATTTTTTGTATCTTTAGTAGAGATGGGGTTTCTCCGTGTTAGCCAGGATGGTCTCGATCTCCTGACCTTGTGATCCACCTGCCTCAGCCTCCCAAAGTGCTGGGATTACAGGCGTGAGCCACCTCTCCCGGCCTATTCTTTAATCATTTTAAGTGTTTCCTCCAAGCAAACACTTGAGAAGTCCTTAACAGTTATTAAAATTCTATAATCCAACCATATAAATAAAAGAAGATAGTAAGTTCTCTTAAACATTCTAATACTACTTCTAAACTTAGCCAATAAACTGAGAATGAATGTTAATTTTTAAAAGAAACGTTTAAGTAAACAGGCCGGGCGCAGTGGCTCACGCTTATAAATGCCAGCACTTTGGGAGGCTGAGAGGGGAGGACTGCTTGAACCCAAGAGTTTGAGATCAGCCTGGGCAATATGACAGATCCCTGTCTCTACAAAAAATACAGAAATTAGCTGGGTGTGATGGTTCCTGCCTGTAGTCTCAGTCCTCAGGAGGCTGAGGGGTGGGAGGATCACATGAACCCAGAAGATCGAATCTGCAGGGAGCCATGATCGCACCACTGCACTCCAGCCTGGCTAATGGAGCGAGACTCTGTTTTAACAACAACAAAAAAAAGCTTTCACTGAACAAGGCTCTTTAAACAGAAGAAGTGAGGGTCCCTGACCCAGGTAAACAGTGGCTCCCACAGGACAATCACTGCCCCCTGACCTCGTAGCAACAGTAATACTGGGGGACCCTGTGGCCAGGCCTGGTGCCATGAGCAGGGTTCCTCGTGCCCCTTGCCCAGGGGTCTCTTCTCTTGCCCCCTCAGTTTTCCATTTTTGGGGTTTTTTATTGTTATTAAACTGATGGGACTTTTTGTGTTTTTATACTGACTCTTTAATCAAGCTAGGGCCCTTTAATCAAGCTAGGATACATCTTTGGTGAAAAAAAAAAACCCAAACACTTTCATTAACCAAAGACAGACTAAAAGCAAGTAAACAAGTGGATGGTTTTCTCAAGCACTGATAAGTGCTGCAGAGAAAAGTACAGCAACAGGAGAGGCAGACAGTGATGGGGGCAGGGTAGTTCATTTCAGAAATTATTTATTTTCTTTTTTTTCTTCAGACAGTTTTAAGACAGTCTCACTCTGTCGCCCAGGCTGGAGTGCAGAGGCACGATCGTGGCTCACTGCGGCCTCTGCCTCCCAGGTTCAAGCAATTCTGTCTCAACCTCCCGAGTAGCTGAGACCACAGGTTCGTGCCACCATGCCCAGCTAATTTTTGTATTTTTAGTAGAGACAGGGTTTCACCACGTTAGCCAGCCTGGTCTCAAACTGCTGACCTCAAGTGATCTACCTGCCTTGGCCTGCCAGAGTGCTGGGATTACAGGCATAAGCCACCATGCCCAACATCATTTCAGATAAATTAAAGGAACTTGAACACAATGGGTGACCTCAGTATCTGAGGACGGAAGACCCTTCCAGGCAGGCAGAACAGAAAGGGCCAAGACCCTGAGCCTAGAGTGTATCTGAGACAAGCAATGCAGAGGAGGTTAAAGGAGCAAGAAACAGGGAAAGCTGGATCGGCAGGAGGAAGGAAGGAAAGGGATTGGGTAGAAAGGGCAGCGGAGAACAGGACCTGGATGTCTCATCGAAGGAGGAACTCACACATGGGGTTGTTGGCATCTGGGATTGACATTGGTGTTGGGAAAATTGGCAGGGGTGGAGGTGGAGGGAGATTTTGAGTCACATCCTGATCTAGCCCCAAAGAAAATCAGCAGGAGAGGGTTCTCCTGGGTAAATGGAAAGAGAAGAGCTTAGTCAGAACCCTGAAGGAGACCAGCGAGAGATAGCCAAGAACCCACAGGTTGTATTACATGCCCTGTGCAAGATCGGGTTTATTTTTTTCATTATGTACATTTTTTTTTCTCTCTCTCTCTCTTACTCTGACACAAGAGTCTTATTGTGCTGCCCAGGCTGAACTGCAGTGGTGCACTCATAGTTCATTGCAGCCTCAACCTCCCAGGCACAAGCGATCCTCCCACCTCAGCTTCCTGAGTAGCTGGTACCACAGGTGTGTACCACCATGCCTGGCTAATTTTGTTTGTTCGTTTTGTTTCTTGTAGAAATGTGGGCTTGCCATATTGCGCAGGCTGGTCCTGAACATCTGGGCTCAAGCGATCCTCTCACATTGGCTGGGTTTACAGGCCTGAGCCACCATGCCTGGCCAGCTTTTTTAATTAAAAAAAAATATATATAGAAAGTGTTAATACAAATTAAAAAGTTATAAAATAGTACCAATAGTATCCCATTTTTCCAAAGAAAAACATAAGCAGAGAAAAATTAATGGATACTGTCTCTCTGGGCAGAATTACTAGCCATTATAATCTTTTTCTTTGTGCATTCCAGAATTTACCAACTTTTCTACAAAGATCACGTAGCACATTAAGATAATAAACATTATCATTTTGTGTGATCTCAAAATTCAGGAAGCATAGAAGCTTCCAAAACACGCCTGTACCCACCATGTGAAGAAACAGACGTTAACATTTGGTCATAATTTCTTGCTTCAGATTTCTTTCTTTCTTTCTTTCTTTTTTTGAGACAGAGTTTCGCTCTTGTTGCCCAGTCTGCAGTGCAATGGCATGATCTCAGCTCACTGCAACCTCTGCCTTCTGGGTTCAAGCAATTCTCCCGCCTCAGACTCTCGAGTAGTTGGGATTACAGGCATGTGCCACTATGCTCGGCTAATTTTTGTATTTTTAGTAGAGATGGGATTCCTCCATGTTGGTCAGACTGGTCTTGAACTCCCCACATCAAGTTGTCCACCGGCCTCAGCCTCCTAAAGTGCTGGGATTACAGGTGTGAGTCACCGCACCTGGTCCCAGACTTTTTTTTTTCTTTCTGTTTTGAGATAGGGTCTTGCTCTGTCACCCAGGCTGGAGTGTAGTGGCATGATCTTGGCTTATTGCAACCTCCTCCTCCTGGGTTGGAGGCCAGTGGCACTATCTCAGCTCACTGCAACCTCTGCCACCTGGGTTTAGGTGAGCACCTCCAGCTAATTTGTGTCTTTTTAGTAGAGATGAGGTTTCACCTTGTTGGCCAGGCTGGTCTCAAACACCTGACTTCAGATGATCCTCCTGCCTTGGCCTCCAAAAGTGCTGGGATTACAGGTGTGAGCCACCGTGAGCGGCTAAATAATAATTAAAAAACAAAACAAAACAAAACAAAAAACAGGAGACTGGCCTGGCGCAGTGGCTCACACCTGTAATCTCAGCACTTTTGTGAGGCTGAGGCAGGCGGATCACCTGAGGTCAAGAGATCGAGACCAGTCTCACTGACATGACAGAACTCCTTCTCTACTAAAAATACAAAATTAGCTGGGTGTGGTGGTGCATGCCTGTAATCCCAGCTACTCCAGAGGCTGAAGAAGGAGAATCACTTGTACCCAGGAAGTGGAAGTCGTGGTGAGGCCCGAGATCACACCATTGCACTCCAGCCTGGGCAACAAGAGTGAAACTCCATCTCAAAAAAAAAAAAAACAGAACAGGCCTGGCACAGTGGCTCACGCCTGTAATCCCAGCACTTTGGGAGGCCAAGGCTGGAGGATCACCTGAGATCGGGGGTTCAAGACCAGCCTGACCAACATGGAGAAACCCCATCTCTACCAAAAAAAATAATAAAAATTAAAAATTAATAAATAACAGAAACAAACCAAAAAACAAAACAAAAAGAAACAAACAGCAACAACAAAACAGGAGACTGAGGCTAAAGATGTCAGCCTTACAGGATCTTAGCTCTTGGCCCAGCCAGGGCTGAAACCCCACCTGGTGCTGTGACCCTGGGGCTGTGGGTCGGACCCATGGGTGCCCCCAGAAGGTCCCAGGCAGATGGGGCCTCCTGGTTGGCCTGGAGGGAAAACAAGGATGAAATCGGCTCCCCTTGCCACCCCTTCTGGCCCAGCTGCAGTTGCAGTCCGTGGGTCTGAGCCGACCTCCGGGGTTCATCGTCCCATTTTACAGATGTGGGGCCTACAGCCAGGAGGTGTGGAGGCATCGGGCAGTGCAGTGTTCCGGGGCGGGGAGGCCCAGGCGCCCGCCCTCCCCGCCGGGGCTCACCTGGGCCGGCCCAGAGCCCTCGGGCAGGACGGATCGGCCGCTGCCTGTTTAAAGCTGGGGTCGCCCAGGAGTGCGATCGCCCTCGGATCTGCAGCTGGGCTCCGGCCGCAGCGCCCGCCCCGCCGACGGCAGGTGAGATGCCCGCGGCCCTGTGGGAGGGGTCTCCGCCTGCCCTCGTCACCCACTTCCTTCTCGTTTTTCGCTGCTGCAGGGCTGGGGATGGGGGGAACAAACACCTCGCTGGGTGACCCGGGAGATCTCTGAGCCAGTGGCCACGGCGTTGAATAAGGGCTCTCTCCAGAGTCCGCGCTCGCAGGGACTGGAGGCACTCGTCGTGAGCGCCCGCGGGACGTGTCTCGGCGGCGCCCAGCACGGAGGGGGCAGGGAGGTGAGGAGCAGGTCAGACCGGCCGCAGGTGCAGCTCCTCCTGCCCTCCGCGGCTGCGGTACGGTGGAGGGCCTGCAGGCAGCTGTGAGACATGAGGGTCAGAGGTCTGCAGTCACGCGCACTGTCACCAGCTAGCTGCCTCCTGCCTAGTGCCTCCCACAGGGATGGGAGTTCGGGGTGAGGTGGGGGTTGAGGAGAGTGTGGGCAGGACTTCCTGGAAAAGAGAGGCTCTTTGCTGTTTGTGTGAGGGGTGGGGAAAGGGCAGGGGGAGGACAGCGACATAGGCGGAGTCCCACACTCAGATGTTGTCAAACACACATCCCACTCCAGACATGCAACTAACTTTAGAGAGGCAACACAGGGACACACACACAAAACTCCATCCATAGGGATTCCCCCCCAGTGCCACGTGAGAACACAGGCGCACATCGCAGACAGGCCACACAGGCCTCGCAGGCTCAGCATACAGGTCTACAGAGACCTGGCCAGGGCCCAGGTAGGCATGCTTAGCTGCATGCAGGAAGCAAGACACACCCAGACACACTCAGGCAAGCCCTTACTCAGAGAAAGGAGGCGCAGATGTGTCTTGGGTTATCAGAGCCACAGCCTCTCTCTCTCTCTCACACACACACACACACACTCAAACTCACACTCAGATACACAGAGATACACAGGACATGTCAAGCCCACAGCACAGACAGGCCCCTGCAGATTGACCTGGAGGCTGCATGGCCTGAGGCTGCTGCACACATGTGCCCAGATCCCCCCACCCCCACCCTAGTCCCGTGTCCTGCTCCAGGGAAGTCCAAGGCTCACATGACCTGAGGGGAGGGCTCCCGGGACAGCCCTCGGAGAAACTGCATCATGCTCACTAATGATCCACTTCCTCTCCAGGGAATAAAGGCTCAGGGACTGGCAGTTCTGCTCCGGAGCCCACCAGCCTCTCAGAGCCTCTGGTCACTGGCCTGCGTCTCCCCCAGGGTGAGTGCTGGGCAGGCTAGGCAGAGGGAGGGTGAAACGGGCCTGCAGGGTCATCTTGGGGCAGCCTGCCCTCTCCCAGACCGCCCCGTACCCTAAGCCGGCTTGTGCAGCCCTGAGTCCTGAGAACTAGGACACCAAGGGGTTCCTGCAGGGGTAGCCTGCAGCAATAGGCTACCCTTCTCTCTCAGGGCAGGCTGGGGTCTCAAGGTCTCCCTGCCCTTGTCACAGCCCAGGCCACCTACGTTCGTCTCTCTTCTCCTAGATGGACATGTGGGCAGCGCTTCTCATCCTGCAAGCCTTGTTGCTACCCTCCCTGGCTGATGGAGCCACTCCTGCCCTGCGCTTCATAGCTGTGGGTGACTGGGGAGGGGTCCCCAATGCCCCTTTCCACACGGCCCGGGAAATGGCTAACGCCAAGGAGATCGCTAGGACCGTGCAGGTCCTGGGTGCAGACTTCATCCTGTCTCTTGGGGACAATTTCTACTTCACTGGTGTGCAAGACGCCAATGACAAGAGGTTCCAGGTCTGTGCCCAACAGAGTGTGGCAGGAGGTGGCGGGGGCAGTGGGGAGAAGCCACCTTACCTGGTGACCTTCCTTCGGAGAGGGCAGAGGGAAGGTGATGGGGCACCTTGGGGTGCTGGAGCATTCAGTGTCTCCCTTATCCCTGGCTCCTGACTTGGTGGGAGGATCAGGGTAGCCATCGACCCCAGGGAAGGGGCCTGCCCTGTCTGTTCACTACAGGAGACCTTTGAGGACGTATTCTCTGACCGCTCCCTTCGAAATGTGGCCTGGTACGTGCTGGCCGGAAACCACGACCACCTCGGCAATGTGTCTGCCCAGATTGCATACTCTAAGATCTCCAAGCGCTGGTGAGCTACCCCCACCCCTGCCTCCCCCAGACCCTGACACAGGGGGGACACAGGGGCCCTGTGGCTTGAGCTGACCCTGGGACTTCTGCGTCCAAGATGTGCACCCTTGACCTCTATCCCCTCCACAGGAACTTCCCCAGCCCTTTCTACCGCCTGCGTTTCAAGGTCCCACGGACCAACGTGTCTGTGGCCATTTTTATGCTGGACACTGTGATGCTATGTGGCAATTCAGATGACTTCCTCAGCCAGCAGCCTGAGAGGCCCCGAGACCCGGAACTGGCCCGCACCCAGCTGTCCTGGCTCAAGAAACAGCTGGCAGTGGCCAGGGAGGACTATGTGCTGGTGGCTGGCCATTACCCTGTGTGGTCCATAGCTGAGCATGGGCCTACCCACTGCCTGGTCAAACAGCTACGGCCACTGCTGGCCACATACAGAGTCACTGCCTACCTGTGCGGCCACGATCACAATCTGCAGGTGAGGGCCCTGTGTGGAGTGGGAGCTGAGTCAGGGGTCCCCATCACAGCTGATGTCCACATGGCTGGGGTCCTCCTGCTATTTGAGGGCCTCCTGTGGCCTTCAGAATGTCTAGACTGTCCTTCAAATCTTGCTGTCTCACCAGGAAAACACTCCAAAGCCAGAATAATATCTTTGACTTGCCAATTTCTTTTTTTCTCTCTTTTTTTTGAGATGGAGTCAAGCTCTGTTGCCAGACTGGAGTGCAGTGGCACGATCTTGGCTCACTGCAACCTCTGACTCCCTGGTTCAAGCAATTCTCCTGCCTCAGCCTCCTGAGTAGCTGGGACTACAGGCACGTGCCACCATGCCAAGCTACTTTTTGTATTTTTAGTAGAGACAGGGTTTCACCATGTTGGCCAGGATGGTCTCGATCTCCTGACCTCATGATTCACCCATCTTGGCCTCCCAAAGTGCTGGGATTACAGGCATGAGCCACCACGGCCGGCCTTTTCTTTTTCTTTCTTTCTTTCTTTTTTTTTTTAATTTTTGGAGACAAGGTCTCACTCTGTTTTTCGTTCAGGCTAGAGTGCAGTGATGCAATCAGAGCTGATTGAAGCTTCAATCTCCTGGGCTCAAGTGATCCACCTTAGCCTCAAGTAGCTGAGACTACAGGCATGTGCCACCACGTGCAGCTATTTTTTTTTTTTCTTTTCTTTTGAGAGGGAGTCTCGTTCTGTCACCCAGGCTGGAGGGCAGTGGTGCAATCTTGGTTCACTGCAACCTCCACCTCCTGGGTCTTACTATGTTGCCCAGGCTGGTCTGAAACTCCTGGGCTCAAGCAGTCTACCTGCCTCAACCTCCCAAAGTTCTGGGTTTACAGCACTGCACCTGACCACCAATTTCTTACTAAGTGAAACAGGATTAATACACTCCTAAAAGTCAGGAAATTGAAGGCAGGAGGGGTTAGTTACCTCAAGGTGACTCTGTGGTTAGGGCCAGATCTAGCCCCGGACCCTATGCAGGTGTGGGTGGAACCCCTGCTCAAAGCTGGGACTCTACTGACCCCTTGTCCTCCATCCTCAGTACCTGCAAGATGAGAACGGCGTGGGCTATGTGCTGAGTGGGGCTGGGAATTTCATGGACCCCTCGAAGCGGCACCAGCGCAAAGTCCCCAACGGCTACCTGCGCTTCCATTACGGCACGGAAGACTCACTGGGTGGCTTTGCCTATGTGGAGATCAGCTCCAAAGAGATGACAGTCACTTACATCGAGGCCTCGGGCAAGTCCCTCTTCAAGACCAGCCTGCCGAGGCGAGCCAGGCCCTGAAATCCCATGAGTGCCCAGCTCTGAGGCCTGATCCCCACTGTTGGGTGGGTGGGCCCTGCCGGGACCCTGCTCACAGGCAGGCTTTTCCTCCGACCTGTGGTTCTGCAGCGGGGCAGGCAGGAGAACCACAGGTGATGAACTGTGGTGCCACGTGACCCTTGTGACACAGATGCCCACATAAGTGAAACAGACATGGATATGTGTCCCAGCCACAGTGTTACACTCTGTGGCTGGCTCACCTCTGCTGAGTTCCAGGGTGCAGTGGGCGAGGGAGAGAAAGCTTCATCCTAAATCAGGCATCTTTCTGTCACTGATGTTCAATAAAAGAATAGTTGCCAAGTCTGAACCAGTGCCACTGGTGTCTTATACGCTCCGGGTTAGAGTGGCTGGGCTCCCCTGAGGTTCAGTTCCTTGCCTCCACCTCCCTCCATAACCAAGTTGCCTCATCCATGGATGTGATTTTAAAACCCAAGCAGTGGCCGGGCGTGGTGGCTCACGCCTGTAATCCCAGTACTTTGGGAGGCCAAGGCAGACAGATCACAAGGTCAGGAGATCCAGACCATCCTGGCTAACACAGTGAGACTCCCCCTCTCTACTAAAAATAGAAAAATTGGCCAGGTGTGGTGGCATGGGAGGCTGAGGCAGAAGAATTGCTGGAACCCAGGAGGTAGAGGTTGCAGTGAGCCAACATTGCACCACTGCAGTCCAGCCTGGGTGACAGAGCAAGCCTCTGTCTCAAAAAAAA